>CAWUFW010023668.1:0-71741 GCA_963921515.1 Calotriton arnoldi | reverse complement strand
CCCATAGGTGGGTCCGCAGAGTATGTCCAACCCCTATCTTAGTATAAGTATGGGACCCCAGTCCTTAGGACTTTAGATTAACCTGGACCAAACTCTGACACAGAATCCTGGACCTTCGATGCTCTACTTCAAGATTAGAGGACTGAAGAATCTCCCTTGGGGTAAGGAGTGAGTCCCCTGCTTGGCAGGCACCAAAGAAGCAATTGTCCGGTCTGCATCGCTGAAGCTCCCGCTGGGCGCCAAAGTCTTTGCATCACCAGAGGTAGATTTCCAGACTTCCCCGAGGCTGCCCTGAGTCCCCAGCAAAGCTGAGGCCCGTAGCTGTCGTGGGTAATGTGGAACCGTGACCCCTGGACACCGATCGCATTTGCAAGTGCATCCTCTTCTGGGTCTCCCACGAAGTCGTGCTTTGGGCTCCAAGTAGCCCCAGCCTCTAGCACTGACTGCACCAAAGATCACTGGCCTCCACTCCACGAGTGTCCTGTGAGCCAGCTCCACGTGCGTCGACTCGAGGCTCCTTCGCGGTCGCAAGTCCATTGGCTAGTAGGCCCTCCCGAAGGCCAATCTTCTTCTGCTTGGGCTCCCTGGTTGCTCAAGGCGTGCCCTGACTTACCTTCGCTGGGTGAGTCCCACAGACCTTGTTGGTCTGCAACATCGTCCTTCTTCCATTTCCACGAGACTTGCCATTGTCAAGGCTTGTTGGGTCCAATACGGTCGCCGACACCCCTGCAATCGACAGACGTCATGGGACAGCTCGAATCCAGCTCCTGGTCATCGTCGACGCCTCCTGGACCTCATGGCTGAAGAGTCAAGACAACTGTCAACCTACCTGAAGCACTCGACATCGGTGGGCATCTGCTCATTGCCTTCCTGGTCACTGGCTAGTGACCCAGACTCTGTCCCCTCTGCTTTCAGGTTCTTCAAATCTTCGATCCACCTTTGGATCACCGAACACTTCGACTTGGCCGCCAGCAGCACTTTGCAGCAGATCGCTATTGAAAGCGGCAGCGAAACCCGACCCCGAAAGACACCTATGCACCCGGCTCCCCTGGGTGAGGCAACTCGAGTACTCCGGTGCTCCTGTGGGTATTGACACTAGAACAGCCTAGTTCTCAAAGGGTTTGCTCCAAGTCCTCCTCTAAGTGTCCCTTTTCTTTTAAATTCCAACCGCGACTTTCCCGATAGAAGTCAACGGCGATTCGCGGCTGTGTTCATACACTGCACGCGTCCCCGTGGGTCCCCTGTGTCACTACCTTGGGTGGTTCCTTGTGGTCCAAGCACTTCTACAGGCTCTAGGCCCTGTGTCTAGCTCAGTCGTGGTTCTTATACCACTTTATTGGTATATGGTTTGAGTACGCCCCTAGGGCTCAAACGTGTATTTGTGCTATTACTGTAGATAACTAACTTATAACTTATGTGCTTAGAACTCTGGCCTCATAAAAAGAGACTAGAGGGGTGTGTTTAGTAATAAATACATATATTTTGAATATATACCTGGTGTGGTCCTCTTTCATTTGGTCACTCAAGAGATTATAGACTGGTAAAACAAGCTGCTTTACATTCCTTCAAGACTTAGCTTGAAGGCTGCTCTCCATAGCTACCACTAGGATAGCTTTCAATAAAGGTTGTCTTTAACCTATCTCCAATAAGGGGTTGTTTGGACTGGTGCAAGGTGCCCACTATAATTAGTGGACAGCATATGCCAGGCCAACTTCTCACATCCGCCACTGAACACAGTCAGGGAGGTGCCGTTATGGTCTTCGTTGAATGTTTCCTTTATACAATTCGATACTTTGAGCAGTCTGAAAGCCATGCTTTTGCAGCAACCTGTGCCCTTAACCTCCGCTCGAGAAACCTTTGAACTTCAAGTTGCAAGGACCTCGACTGAGATACAAGCGCTTATACGTACAAACTGCCCCTTTCATTTCGCAGAAATGGTGGGTCGTATCTTTAATATGTCTGATACGAGCGGTATTGTACACCTATTTAAGACCATAGGGTCAGGACTATTAAGCACCTTTCAGACAGTCCTCGGAGTAATCCCAAATGTTATACACTCCGTATTGGGAAGCGTCTTTGGAGGTCTCCCGCTTATCCTGTTCATAACTGCAGGAGTCCTGATTGTAATCTTACTGCTACGCAATGGACGGCCCAATTTCAGAGGAAATGGCGAACATGCTCATGGAGCGGAAATACCGTGAACGCATGGTGCAACATCTGGGTATACCTTGCCTAAGAGACCTGAACGCCTCTTGGTTTCTATCGTTTAGACCAGTCTGGGTGGACTGCATTTTACCTGTTCTTCGATGCCTGTTTTGTGGAGAAGAATGCGCGTTGGATCTCTGTCTAACGTTTCCATCAGATACGCCTCCGGACATGGATGCTACGCTGGACCCCCTAAAGGCCCATGCTCTGCGTTGTCCCCAGCGTCTTCCTATTCTGATGAACGCATTCCTTGAGAATCCACAGGTGCCGTTTGCTCCTGCTGGGTTGAGGTGGCTCCTCCACAGGCACCCAGGTAACATCTGCCGCATAGCTGCCGCAGCTACCGACTGTCGGCAGTGCTACATTCCATCTATGTGCAATTGACATTCTCTGTGAGGCGTTGGATGTTATCTAGTCTGTGGTTTGAACACTGAAGGGTTTTTCCCGAACACAGGCCTACAATGTACTCATAAATTATGCATGAGCATTCACCAGCTACATCTCCTGCATAATATGTATGTACAAAGTTCACCCCTGACGTCTTCCTCATGTCCAACAAAGACCAATACAAACCATACTAAGGGACGAGACACTTTAGGGTATAAATACACCACATCTTGCCACGGTACGACAGAGGGAACCGAGACTTTCATGCCGATACACTGACCAGAGACGCTGAGGCTCCTGCATGCAGTCGCTCCAGCTGACAGCGGTCTAACACAGCCCTTGCGTGGTGTCCAACTCGAGACCAGGATGGGGTCCCACACTCTCTCTATTCAGGTAATGGGGTTCGACTAAATCCTAGAGGGATTCTTGGCTCTTAGGGCCAGATGTAGGTAAAATCAGTTTTGCGAGTCCTTAATAGCGATTTTTAGCGAATCGCTATTAAGTACTCGCAAATGGAATATATGTAGGAATCGCAATAATAATTGCGATTCATAATATTCATAATTGCAAATTGCGATTCGCAATCAAGGAATACCTTCCCATTCATTCCTATGGGCCTAGAGGCCCATAGGAATGAATGGGAATTGCGCACGCAATTTGAAGGCTGCAAGGGTTCCAAAGGGACACCCTGTTGCACCCCTGAAATGTGCATGTGTGCACATGTGAGCGCATGTACATGCCCTAAAGGGCATGTATGTGTGCCACATGGCACACTGAATAAAGCAAAAAAGTGTTTTTTAAAGGAAATCGCAAATTACCACCAACTTGAAGTTGGTGGTAATTTGCGATTCCTTAAGGCAATATTGCAATTTGCGATGCCTACTAGCATAGCATTTGGAGAATCGCAAATTGCGATTCTCTAAATGCTTGCACAAAATAAAGAATCACAATTTTTGCGATTCCTTAATTTGCGAGTAGGTATTTGCCTTTCTACATTGCACACAGCTGAATTGCGATCGCAAACGCTGAAATTCTGCGAATTTCAACATTTGCGATTGTAATTTGGCTTGCTACATCTGGCCTTTAGGCTTTTAGACCAACACACATGCTAGGTACACTTAGGTACATCTAGTTAGGCATCGTAGGAGTATGCGCACTTTTATAATGCATTTTATATATTCATGTATGTAACCATTATTATTGCAATATGGTAGAACTGTACTATCCTTTCACTTTTATCGTACTGCTGATAATATATCTCTGCTATTGTCTGCTGGTAGTTGCAGCACATATATTCTACACCAGAATAACAACTGTTCAATAAATACTTATTGAAATGCCCAGACTGTTTATTCCGTGTAACTCTCTGAGACAAACCGAACAAGTAAGCACGAGTGACTGAGCGAAAAGTAGTACATTGTTTCCACGATTCTGAGGGATCAGGGTTGTCATGATCTAAGGTTGGCAGGAACTAATCTCTCCCCGATAAGAGGAGATTCTAGTGGCACTGTGAGCTAGCTAATGCAAATCAGGCTAACATACGCGGTGGGGGTGCACAGAGCCAGTCGGTCACCAAGCCCACAGTTTATGTTATCCAAATGCGCAGGTCCTGCAGGGGTACTATAGGAACTACACGACAGTGCGGCAAGTACACCCCTGCACACCCCCGGAGGCCGGTCCGGTGGAGGGGGGGGCACTCACCGCATGGCAATGAAGCTCTCGGGGGCTCGAGCGTCCCTCCACCGGGTACAGGCTTAGTTGGTGGAGTCCGTCTCCGGCACCGTCAGCCCAGGTCTGATGAAGGAAGGTCAGTAGAGGCAGAGGGGGCCAGAGCTCCAGGCCGGCTCCTCAGGTCCACCCACGTATCTTCGGAGGTCCCTCGGCTCAACCTCCCATCGGCCGCAAGGCACAACAGCTCACCACCGGATGCCTCGCTTACATTTGATTACTACCAGGTACCTCCAGCCGCCGCTACGGCCCTCAGAACCTCAGGTCCGAATCTGGGGCCTCGCGAATGTAGGCATGCCGCCGTCGGGTGCCAGTTGGCTGGGCAGGTCGCACTGTAACTCGGTGCTCCAGAGGCCACTCCCATGCAGCAGGTCCGCTGCGAAGCTGGAAACCTCAGCGGGCCATACTCGGCATGCGCGGCATCCCCATTCCTCCGGATTGCAGCACGGTCGTCACGGCACAATCCGCTGTGTCTCGTGAGATCACCAATATTCGTGCCCGAAGGGATAACAGGATAATTTATAGATTTTAACGCCCCTGGCATGGAGCTCATCGCTTATGCGACCTCCATCTTGGGCTGCAAACCACGCCCCCTCTGCGGTGGGAGTCTTAAGGCCCCCATGGTACCGGCCAGCTCCCCACCTTCTGCGGGAGCCGGCATTGCTCTCGCACACAGGGAGCTGCTGGAAATTGAGCTCCCTGCCTGTGGGCACCCTGGGACATAGCAGGAGCCTGCCTTGGTGGGTGGCGGTCCCCAGGGGCATTAATGGCTCCAGGAGGGGGGCCCCCTCCCATATGTATTTTAATTGCTGGCTCCAGGGATGTGGTGGCCCAGGGGCTTTAAGGAGCCCTTTGAGGGGGGGGGTCCACACAGCCCCCTCAAATATGTAAATAAAGCCCCTGGGAGGTGGTGTTCCCCTGGGCTCGCAGAGCCTTAGGAGGGGACTCATGTGTCCTCTTCCTTTTGTTAACAAATGCCCCCGGGACCTGGCCCACCCGGGAGCTCTTTTCAAAACAAGCACGAGAGCCCGGACTTGGTTTTTTTTTCCCGCCGGAGTTGCGGTTCCACCGGTATTTTCAGTGACATATCAGTCACCCCTAAGGTAGGCCCAATGTACCCCTGTGGGCAGGGTGCAGTGTATGTGAAAGGTAGGACAGGCCCTGGTGTGTGTGGCATGTCTTGATAGTGAATTACTGCCAATTTCGTTTTTCACTATTGCACGGCTACCTATTCCCATAGGACAGAATGGGGAGTTTGTTTATAACACCTTATAAACATAACTGACCCTGGGAACAAAGTAGAGAAATAAACTTTAGTATGCCTGAACTCAGAATCTAAAGATGCATCTTTTAGTGAAGGTGATTTTTACATTCTGTGTTTGAAAATACCACTTTTAGAAAGTAGGTATTTTCTTCTTCAGCCATCCAGTAGGCCTCTGCTCGGTTTGTGGATTGACTATCTGGGTTTTGGATGACAGGGGCTGGAGAGGAGCCGTGGCTCCAGAGAGTCTAGATGGGTCAGGGAAGGGCTGAATAGACCTGGGCTGCATTTAGAGTAGGGGGAGGAGATTTCCTTTCACCTGAATGGGCCTGGTCTGCCTCTGACAATTCTGTCTCCACCTCCTGCCAGGAAGCTGCACCAGAGAGGACAGAACTGGTTCTGGCTGGGCACAGACACTCTCTGCCTGAGAGGACAAAGGATTTTGGCTATAAAAAGTGGGGCCCAAACCCCTAAACTTTAGAACTCGCTGGAATCAAGGAACCTGCCAAGAAGAAGAGCTGGAAGAGCTGCCAGGAGGAGTACTGCCTCTTTGCTGTGTTGTTGCTTTGTTGGGTTGGCCTGCAGTTGCTGCATCTGCCTTGGGCAGTGAAAGGACTGGACTGAACTTTCTTTACTTGTGCTGAGTATCTCCAAGGGCCTGAAACTGAGCTGGCCTCCTGTTCTGAAGTCTCAGGGACTGCAAAGACTTCATCAGCCTCTGGGTACCGCTTCTGGAACCATTGTTTCAGTTGCCACAGAGAAGGGAACCGGAACCGACTACGTCACCGACTCCGTCGCTGGCTCTGTGTCCTGACCGCACCGCAGACCGCACCGTCCGTATCTCGCACCGCAACCCTGGTCTCACTGACGACGACGACCGCCACCGAGCTGACTTGGCACCCGTGAACGCCTCGTGGTTGGGGGCACCGCTCGTAAAGTTTCACAACGCACCTCCTCATCCCACACAGCCGTCTGGGCCAACCGACGCCAGCTCCCGCAAACTGGCTCTGTCGCCTGCACCGCAACCTGCCAGCACCGCATTGAGCACCGTCTCACCTTGCACCGTAAGCCTTGGTCTCACCGATGCCGTCTGGATGATCATCACCGAGCCGCTGCCTGCACCGCATCAAGAGGACACGGCGCCCTGCACCGCTTCCATTTTGCAACGCAACCGCGACGGATGCCACGACCGGCTCGCACCTCCGTGTAAGCCACAACAAGAAAAGTACTGTTACCGAGTCTGTTCATGCTTTTACTGGCCCATATCGACGCGGCCGGCTTGAACTGTTAGACTCTGTTGTTTTCAGCATTGCAGTAGCCCCGGACGGAGCTACTGACTCATACGAACTGTGTTTTTGATGTATTTCTGCAGTTTAGAAGACATCTTGCAAAGTATCTATTTTTCAAGTACTGTATTGTGGATTCTTTTTGTCTTTGGTCTTGTTTTGAGTATATAAAAAAATTGGATATTTTTCTAAATTGGTGTGGTGCCCTTTTGTAGTGCGTTCACTGTGTTACTGTTGGTTATGTGTAAATGCTTTACACATTGCCTCTAAGATAAGCCTAACTGCTCGTGCCAAGCTACAAAGGGGGTGAACAGGGGTTATTTTAGGAGTGTAACTCCCTTATCCTGACTAGAAGGAAGGGTCCCTACTTGGACAAAGGTGCAAACCATTGCCAACTAGAGACCCCATTTCTAACAGGAATGTTCAGCAAAACCAAAAAAGACTATGGCTGTGGCTAGTGTAGAGGTCGATCAAGAACAGGGAAAACTAAGGTTCTCGACCAGAAGGGAGATTGTCTCGTCAAGAGAAGCAGTACAGATCTCACAATATCTGCGCAATGTAGGAACACAAATTCCACGGCATCTGACTATCCGAGTCACATTAATCCTATCCCACAGCGGAGGCACATAATATCCATGCCTATTGACTCAGGGGCCACAGGCAATTTTTTGCCAAGCTCGGGCTCACAAAAGTTCCCAAAGAAAAACCTGGGCCTGTGCGAGCTGTAGATGGTTCAGAGTTGTCTTCTGGACTCATTTGTTTTCAGGCAGAGGCTCTAACCTTAGTGTGCCATAATGAGCATTCTGAACAACTTGTCTTTGATCTAAAAGACACTCCTACCTTTGGCATAATTTTGGGAGTTTCTTGGCTACAACACCATAATCCAAACATCGACTGGGTACACTGTACCATAACCTTGGACTCACCATTTTGCACTACTACCTGCTACCAAGAGGCTCCTGAGGTGGGAATACCTCTCCATTGTGCCTTGGTCCAAGGAACAGAAAAACGTAAACTACCCAAAGAATACCAGGACTTTCAAGATCTTTTGGACCCGTGAAAGCCACCCAACTGCCCCCATACAGAGCCTTTGACTGCCACATAGATCTCCTCCCGGGAGCCCTGCAGTAGAGTGTCTGCATTAACAGAGCCTGAAACTCAATATCTACACAAATATCTGGATGAACTACTAGAGATAGGTTTTATATATGCGTCTGTGTCTTCCCCACTCTTCTTTGTGCCCAAGAAAAATGGGGAGTTGAGGGCATGTGTGGATTATAGGGCAGTCAATAAGGTGATTATTAAGAATCTCTATCCTTTTCCGTTAATTCCGGTACACTTGATCAGGTCAGAAATTCCACAATTCACACGAAACTAGATTTACGGGGAGTTTACTACTTAATCCGTGCACGAGAAGGCGATGAATTGAAAGCAGCCTTTTGGACTAAGTTCGGGCTCTTTGAGTATACTGTTATGCCCTTCGGGCTATGTAATGCTCCAGCAGCATTTCAATATTCCATTAACGAAGTCTTGAGGGAGTTTTGGGATGTTTGTGCTATCGTCTACATAGATGACAGTCTGATTTACTCAAACGCAGAACAAGAACATGTACAACATGTGCGTGCCATCTTGTAGCGCCTTAGGGGAAACACTCTCTTTGCTAAATTAGACAAATGTTCCTTCCATTTACAGTTAGTTGAGTTTCTGGGGTATCACTTATCTCTGACGGGCATCACTATGGACCCCAAAAAGTTAGAAGCCATTACCAATTGGCCAACTCCAACAATTGTCAAGGAAAATCAACAGATACTTGGCTTCATCAATTTTTATCGTCGTTTCCTCGTACACTTTTCAGAGATAGTGGCGCCCATAACACAGCTGCTAAAAAAGGGGCAATCATTTGCGTGGTCTCCAGAAGCCAATCAGGCATTGCAACTATTAAAACCTAAATTTACCACTGCACCCATTCTTCAGCATCCCAATCCAGGCCAGACCTATTACGTGGAAGCTGATGCTTTGCAGGTAGCCATGGTATGAATTTTATTTCAAAGGAACCCAAGAACTGGCCACATGCATCCCATAGCCTTTTATTCCCAAAAATTTCTACCAGCAAAGCAAAACTATAAGGTGGCTGAAAGAGAATTTCTGGTCATCAAACTGGTGTTCACTGAATGGAGGCATTACCTACAGGGGGCTAAATATACAGTCACAATATTCTCAGATCATAAAAATGTACAATTCTTTAGCTCTGTTAGGACTCTCAGCCCCCGTCAAGTGTGATGACTGCATTTCTTTAGTAGGTTCGATTTCATCATCACCTCTCGCCCAGGGATCAAGCAGTGACATTCTGATGTTCTTTCTAAACTGGGGTATGCTCACTCTGCCCATTCCACTTCAGACACCCCTACTATCATTCCACCGGAAAAGGTAGTCACAGTCAGCGAGGGTGACAGTTTTACGGCAGCCTAGAAACTACACTATCAGCCACATGCATCAACCTTTTTTGCGAGCGCAAACGGTGCGATTCGCAAAAATCGGCCGTTTGCGCCCGCAAAAAGGGCCTCTGCGATGCATGAAACTGTAAGGCTCTCGCAATTCAAGAAATCTCAATTTATTGCGATTTCTTAGAGTGCGATTGCATTTAAGGAATCGCAAATTGCGATTCCTTAAATGCAATGCATGATGAAATCGCAAATAGAGATTTTGCTAATAGGGAGCGCAAATTACCATCAATTTGAACTTGATGGTAATTTGCAAAAACTTTGAAAAATGCACTAAAGTCCATTTATCAAAGTTGTAGGTTACACACACACATGCCCTTGGGACATGTGTGTGCGCAACATGTGTGCACAGTTTAATTTCAGGGGTGCAACAGGGTGTCCTTTTGACACCCTTGCACCCTTGAAATTGCATGCACAATTTGCGAGTACCTATTAATACTCGCAAATTGCACATGCAATCTCCCATTCATTCCTATGGGCCTATAGGCCCATAGTAATAAATGGGAAGGCATTCCCTTATTGCGAGTCGCAATTTGCGAGTCGCAATTAAGGAATGTTTGGGAATCGCTAATTTTATAGCGATTTCTACATGCATAGGCTTTTGCAATTCCTTAATTGCGATTCCTTAATAATCGCAATTAAGGAATCGCAAAAGCCCACATTGATGCATGTGCCCGTAAGATGCTTACTATCCACGTACACAGGACAATGGGATCAGGCCTTACCCCTCACTGAATTCACTTATAATAACAGCACCCACTCAGCCAAAAACTAAACACCCTTCTTCTTCATGTCAGGACAACATCCTTGGGCCCTTCCCTTTTTTTTTTTTTTTTTTTTTGTAGCTCTCCTTTTTTTAAATTTTTTTTTTTTTGCCACAAGGTACCTTTTAATCACATATGACTTAGATTCATTATTAACATTCCTTTCTTACAGTTGTATAAGTTGAGTCACTTATCTCTAATATACATTCAACAAACCTTGTTATCATCATGGCAGGGCCAGTACACAGAACATAAACCAATAACATAAAGCCGATTACACAATATATATAATATACATATATTTAGAAATCATCAGGGCTTAACCAATTCCTGTTCTATCTGCTGGCTCAACGGATCCTTTTTAAACCAATTGGTCATTGGTCCCCATATCCTACGTCCCTTCTCTCTTGCACGCTAACCCTTGTTATTATATAATGCCGTTTCCTGAACATGAATATTTAATACTCGATATAGCCAAGCAGTATATGACGGGGGTTCTGTATCTTTCCATACTGAGGCTATCAAAAGTCTGGCTACTGTAGTTGTAATAAACACAAAATCTCTATGGATTGTAGATAGTTCAGCTCGGCTATCATACCCAAATAGCATCATAGATGGGGTGATAGTAATCATACGATTAGTTGTTTCTTGCCAAAAGTTCTCGATTCCCTTTTTTAAAGAACTGAGGGAATTACATGAAAAGAACATATGGACAATATCAGCAGGGCCCTGGTGACATCTAGGACATTTATCCGATTCTCGTTTCCCCCATTTATATAACTTGGTTGGGGTATAGTATAAATCAAAAATAGTTTTATAATGTTGTGTCTTTAAATTGGCCGCCAGGAGAGTATTTCTTCCCAGTTCCAAAGACATGTCTAGATCTACCTCTGCATCCCCAAGTTTGTCTACCCATCGTGTCTCTATTTTGTCTAAATCATCCGGTACAGTTTCCAGCAGTATGTTATAGAAATCTCCAATCCGGGCGCCCCGGTGTATTTTCTCCAGTATAGGTATTTCTCCTAGGCTAAATGATCCCCTTTCCAAGCTTTTTAGACATCCCTTCATTTGGATATACTTAAACAATGTCCCTTTATCAATTCCAAACTCCTCTACTAAATCCGAGAAGGGGATTATCTGTACTTCGTCATTATATAAACACGAAGCCCATATTATACCTGCCCGCTCCCAATCTTTAGCCATACCATCCATTGTTTCTGCTGGAAACAGTGATGACCCCCATAGCGGTGTATATCTATTAAGTTTGGGAACTTTCAAAATCTTGCTGGCTTTTATCCAGACCGACCTGGCTGCTTTGATGCATTTAAAGCGGATATTCTTATAATAGCTCGGTTCCCATTGTCTAAGGAACAACCCTTTTGCTTCCTTTCCTATGGCGAGCTGATATATAGAAGGCAGATCATCCTCTCTATCCATCCTCTCCTCCACCAAGAGAGTACCCATCTGCTGCAAAAAAGCTGCCCAGTAGTAAAAAAGTATGTTTGGGGCAGCCCAACCACCTCTCTCCCGAGGGAGAGTTAATATTCTCAATGCCCGTCTTATTTTATGATAATTCCAAATGAAATTCGAAAAAATAGCATTCATTTTCTGGATTATATTGGGCTGCAATATGAGGGAATGGAACGAAACAGGTACAGAATTCTAGGAAAGATTTTCATTTTTAACACATTTATCCTACCAACTATAGTTAAATGCAATTTGTCTATTCGCCGGAGTTCCTCGCTGATATCTTTAAGTATAGGGTCAAGATTATTTGTCCATAACTTATCTAATTTAAATCCTATCCTTACCCCCAGGTACATAGCAGAGTCAGTCTGTCGTTGATCTTGTAATACGCACTGTCTCGAACAGATTACCTGAGTCTTACCCTTATTAAGTCGATAACCCGACCTGCTCCCAAATTCCTCTGCCATACTTTCGATTTCCGTAATTGCCACTCCTGGCCTAGATGTAACTACGGCGATATCATCCGCATAAGCGAGCACTTTGGTCTCGTAGCCATTAACTCGATACGGTTCAATTGCGGCATTTAAAATCAGCTGATTAACAAAGGGATCTATATATAAAGCAAAAGGATTGGGGAGCACGGGCAGCCCTGTCTGGTGCCCCGTGCTACCGAGATTGGATCAGAAGCATTCCCCATCACTTGCAGCCTTGCAGTAGGTTTATAATACATCGCCTGGATAGCAGTAATCAGCCGCGGGCCAAACCCTCTCTCCGCCAAAATTTCCCAGAGATATTGCCACGTCACCCGGTCAAAAGCCTTTTCGGCATCCAAGAGGATCACAGCCAAACCATCTCCTTTAACTTCCGCTATGTCTATCAGAGAAATCACCCGTCGAATATGATCTGTAGTGCCTCTGCCAGGTATAAAGCCATGCTGCCATGGCGAAACCAATTTAGCTATGATACCCTGGAGCCGATTGGCTAAGACCTTAGAGTAAATTTTGGCGTCAGAGTTTATTAACGATATAGGCCTGTATGATCCTGGCAACTCAGGTGGTTTTCCTTTTTTTAGAAATATTACAATGTCGGTTTCCTGCCATGATCTGGGGGGTATCCCACGATATTGCACAGCTAAAAACAAATCTTGTAATATTGGAACCAAAATTGATTGCAGAGCTTTATATATTTCAACTGGAATTTTATCGGGGCCAGATGCTTTCCCCGAAGATAGGGTATTCAGAGCTATCCTTGTTTCTTCCAATGAAATTTCTTTTTCCAGTTCAGAATGTGTCTCTGCGTCCAATCTACCAGATCCTAAATATTTCCTCGTACTTCTTACCTGTCCTGAGTCGCCAGGATCCAGTTGATATAGTTTACTGTAAAATTGTTCAAACACCTGCGTGATTTTTATCGGGGTGTTTTGCAATTGCCCATCAGAATTCTTAATTGCGACAATATTATTAGATGTAGCCCGCTGCCTGATCCTAAGAGTCAATAGTCTGCCCGTCATCTCCCCATATTCATATCTCTCTCTTTGATATGTCTGGTATGCCTGAGCCACTTGTACTTGAAACAGACTATTAATTTCCGCCTTAGCTACTGCTATCTCTTTTCTAACCTCCCCCAATCTCTCAAAGTTCCCATGCCCTAGTAGATTAATATGTTCTGTCTCTAATTGTGACAATTTAGTCATGAGTGCAGTAATTTGATCCTTACGATGCTTACGCTGCTGACCAACAAAGCTTATAACTTGTCCCCTCAGACTAGCTTTAAATGCATCCCACACCATCGCACGGGAGGTACTATAGCGGTTGGCATCAAAAAACTCCCTGGTCCAATCTTTAATAAACTTTAAAAAGTCTTCATCGGCTAATAATTTCCTATCAAAAGTCCATGGACGAGGCTTCCCTTCCCTATCCTGGTGAGTTATTCCCAACAGGAGAGGATTATGAACTGAGAAGATTTGGGGCATTTTGGTGATTTCCGCCTCCCCAAGAATCTGAGCTGAGACCAAAAAGTAATCCAAACATACGCTTTTTTGATGTGGACTTGAAAAGTATGTAAATCCTGGATCTTTATCATTCTTGGCCGCCCACACATCCTCTAACCCATGACTAGTCTTAAGCATATTTATTGCCTGATTAACCTTTGGTTTTCTTCCAGTGTACCCCAATCCTATCTCCCGTGAAATCCCAAGATGAATATTAAAATCTCCACATAGAATTAGTGGGGTTGGCCATGTAGCTAACTCTATCTTCAGCTCTTTCCAAATTTCAGGATCATCCTGATTTGAGGCATAGATAGTCCCAATTGTCAGCCCTGAGCTTAATGAGACAATTGCCCATCGGCCCCATTTATCTGCCAGAGTACGCTTACTTATTCCCACTTTATGTTTAATAAAAATCGCTACTCCCCTAATTGTAGATGTCTGTGAGGAGCAGACTGCCATGTCATAACCACTTATCTGAAGTACCGCCCGATTACCCAAGGGAATATGTGTTTCTTGTAAGCAAATAATTTCTGGACTAATATATCGCAAAATTTCGTAAATCTTATTTCTTTTAGCCCTATCATTAAGCCCTGCCACATTAACTGTGCAAATCTTTAGCTTATCCATAACCTACACCACAAAGTATCCACCTTGCCTGCTCTATACTCATTTTACTAAATCTTTGTTTCCTCTTCACATTCTCTATGTACCTTGTCTGGCTTTTTCTCTCGCCCCTCACCCTCCCCCTCCCCCACCCTCCCTGTCGTCCAACACCCCACCCTACCCTACCCTCCCTCCTTCCTCCCCATCTCCTCCCCCTGGAAGCAGCTAGACCAATGGTCTAGTTGGCGATGTGGCAGCATAACACCATGATCCATGATACACCCCCTCCTATAATCTCTTTATCATAGTGTCTAACATTATTACATCATAACATTAGGTTAGCACATTTTCTAACATTATTAGATCATAACTTTGGGTTACTTGCCACACTAAGCCATATATACTGATATTAACTCCTACACCGAGTCATCCTACTCCTTCCCCTTTAATTCCTCCAAAAATTCTTTAGCCTTGACTTCTGATGTGAAATAGCGAATGCTATCCCTAATTATAATTTTTAGCTTTACTGGGTTCATAAGATATGCCTGTGCTCCTATTGTTTGAAACTGACTTATCATCTGTCTTAATCTCCAGCGCCGTTCAACAGTTACATGACAGAAGTCGGGCGTGTAAAAACTCTACATCTTCCAGCTTACGCTTGCGATCTGGTCTAGCCTTCTCAAAGATAGTCTGCCGGAGAAGAAAGTTCCCGAAATAGACAAGTACCGCTCGAGGTCTACCATCTCCGGTTACAGCTGACGGTTGTTTAGCAGTCATGGGCACCCGATGCGCTCTTTGGATTTCATGTGCCCAGTTCCAGCCTTCTACCTCAGGAAAAGCTTTAGCTAAGAGATCAATCATATAGAGGCGGATATCTGTATCCCCTTTATCCTCCGGGATACCTAAAAATCGGAGATTATTTCTCCGTTGGCGGGTTTCCTGTTCTTCGAGTTTCCATTGAACATCTGTAAACCTAGCCTCATGTGATGCGGACTGCACCTGTATTGACACCATGTCTGCTTCCATATTCCCCGTTCGTGTTTCCAATTCCGTTATACGATCCGAGATTTCGGTGCACACTTTTGCTATTTTCCGGACTGAGCCCTGTATTTTCCGTATGGCTGCTTGAGAACCTGCTATCTTGTCGGGCCTCTTCTCGATGTGCCTGTAGTATCGCGTCCAGCGTTGTGGCAGGGACTTCTTCCATATCCGGGACCTGCTTACTTCTGCCCCCAACTAATTGGTTTACCGGCGAGTAATCGTAGTTTAGTTCTTGTCCATCTAGATTAGCATGTGTTAAAGGGTTAGTCACCCTTTTAGCCATCCGTAACGTTATAGCGGAATCCCCTTCACTAGCGTCTTTAAAGTTCTCATTTTCTGCCTCGCTGGCGCTAGTCATGGAGAGGGAGCCATCCACTGATTCTGTTTCATCAGATAATGAATAAAAATAATCAATTGACTCAATATCAGTCTCCTTCTCTCCATAGATCTTCTGCACACAGTGTGTGGCCCGTGCATGGAATGAACCCACAGCTTTCACTCCTGTATTTGCATCTTCTTTACCATGTATGAGGCCCGCCATAACTTTCCCAGTGCCAGGCTGCTGTGTTGTAGGGAGCTCTGTCTGGCTAATCTGGTTAGGTAGGATGTTTTCTATAAAGACCTCTTTATCCTTTGCCTGGGGACTCATATTTTCACCCTGCTGCCCCTTATCCATAGCGTCCTCCCCGCCATCATCTACCCCCTCACTGAAGATCGTAACACCCACACTTGGGCCCCTGACCATACTTGCTTCGATTTTGTCCCCCTCAGGTTCAGAGGGTTTCATCAGGTCTGGCTTAGCTATTTCGGGCATCTCATATATAGTGGGAGCGGCAAGGTAATTCACAGCATCTCCCAAATTTTTCTCTTTTTCCTGTGATATTGTGTTGCTTATTGCCTAGCCATGCTGTTGAGTATCCAAAAGAGTGCCCACCTCGCTCAGCCGCTTCTCACTCTCTGATGTTGAATCCACCGCAATCGCTTTACCGCTGGAGGCCGTCTTCTCGATGCACTTCTCAGACCTCTTTGTTCCTGCAAACAGCTCTGCAATAGTTGACCCGGACCTCCGCCTCTGATTCTCCTTTTCGCCTGTGAGTTCCTTCCGGTTCGTATTCTGGCCTCGGCGTCCGTGTACTTGGGTCATTCCAGCTCCCACACCTGATTCCGCTGCCGCGTCCCCCGGAGGCGGACTGGCAACAGTGAAATTTTTCGTCGTCTTAGCCCACGTTGATGGGGGTACTTTCGGAGGTATTCCGTCCTGACTCGAGCCAGCCTGCTTGCACGAACGCACCCGATCCAGATAACAGGCGCCCGGGTTCAACAGCAGCCAACAGATCCTCCAGCAGGTGAGAGCCAATTCTGTCTGTATTTTGTTTTTTCCCAAGATTGTTGCCAAAACATAAACGCTACAAAGTATCTTTTCACAAAGGGTTTCCGATAGCGAGTTCAATAGCGCCGAAGTCATCCTTTAGTTAAGCCATCTGAAAGCGTACGAGGTGTGCATGGTCATGGTATTTTCCTGCTGCTGCGACAGCCAAACCTAGCCTGCCGCCATCTTGCTTCCACCACAAAAAAACTCCTTGGGCCCTTCCCATTGATATATCAGGAATTTCTACTACACTACCTTCAGTCACAGAAAGATTAGAACAAGTGCATGAGATTCAAAAACATGCTAGGACAAGTTTAACAAAAGCCAAATTGGTCATGAAGGCACAAGCTGACAAGCATAGAACCCCAGCACCCACATACAAGGAAGGAGGTAGGGTATGGTTATCAACACAACACCTACAACTAGAAGGCCCAAGGAAACTACGACCACAATTAATCTACTCACCATCGAGCTACGGCTTCACCCTGAATACACTATCTACCCAGTGTTTCACGTTTCACTGATCAAGCCATACCACCCACCACACAGGTTTAATGGCCAACAAAAGTATGAAGTTCACCGTATCCAGGTCTCTAAACGATCGCTATGATACCTTATAGATTGGAACGGTTATGACCCTTCAGAGCCTTCCTAGGAACTGGCCTACTCGGTTCACGCCACCTGTCTGGTGACATGATTTCATACCCTCCATCCCACCAAACCATGACCATTAAGAATGCCTTTGGGAGGGGTGACTGTCAGGATTCCTGCCACTGCTCACCTCTCTTGACTATTACAATAATAGCTAACTGCGGTTGGTGTTCCCCGGTTTGTTTGAAAAGGCTTAATAGCTTTTACAAATGTTTTGCCATGCATTTGCAAGGTCTGGTTTCAGGCACCATAGAAACACCCAGAAAATCCACCAGACTAAGCATCAAGCAACCGGCATAGATTACATCAACGTTAACCTTCCGGAAGACAGCCCTCATCAAATTAATACCCTTCACCAGTTCCTTGCTATAAGCAATTAAGAATGCGACCTTTGTGAACATTCTAAAACACCTTCTATAAGATAGCCTCATCAAATGAATCATCTGCACCTCTTCCTTGCTATAAGTAATTAGAACGCAACCTTTGTGAACATTCTAAAGCACCTTCTAGAAGGCAGCCTCATCAAGTTAATTATCTGCACCTGGGCCTTGTTACAAACAATTAGAATGTGACCTTTATGAACGTTCTAAAGCAGTCTTTTTTAAAGACCGTCCACACTCCTCCCCTTTGCTTAGCCTCTTCGCCTGCCACTTACCTGTTTACCGGCTTCCAGGACTCTGTCTTGCCAGCTCCCTTGATCCTCCTGCGTCAACCTCACCACAAAGAACATCCTGCTTTAGTCTCTCTCCTGGAAGGAAAAAACGAACAAGAAGAAAAGGAGAGACGCGTTAACAGATTTGATTTTTCTATGCGCTGAGCTCAGTCGCAACATCGTGCTGCAAACAAAGGTTACCTGTGTTTTTGTTCAACTTGTACATACTGTTGGCAGGGCTCTGCCAGAGAGGACTTGGATGAAGCTAACCCCATCCAAATTTGCTTGTGGGTTTGATGCTGAAATCATACTCACTACAGTTTCGAAAAGTTTGATAAAGTAGCCTCTAAAGACAATCGAAATAAAAACAAAACAACAACAAAACTAAAGGTTGGCTGAGATTTGAAAAGCTTTTGTGAGGTGATACCTTAAGAAATAGAGTTAATACTAGACTAAAGCCTTATTATTTGTTTGATTATAGGTACCATATCTGCTGGTACCCTTCATCAGACTGGTGTGAATGCCTGCTGCAGTGTTGCTGTTGAGTAGATGAGCTACAAAATCTTTGACTCTAGACGCTCTCTCCATCCCAACCCCCTTCCCCTTGGGACCTGCCACCGGAACAGTGTCTCCTCCTGTAAACTGAGGGCAAGTCTCGGAAGGATTTGGGAACTATCGTCACTCCCACCCCCTCCCATTGGAATCATCTGGGATCCAGGTAGGTAGCTTATGACACTCTTTTATTTTTTTTTGTCCTCTTCGCGCCATCTCTATCTTGCTAGCGCATGGGTCCCCCCCCCCCATGGGGGGGGAACCAACCACAAAAGATTATTGTTGTTCCGAAATGGCCTACGCAGGCTCCAAATCACAGCAGGCATGGCTTAATCATCGGACCCCCTAGTTATTTGCCAATCAATATAGCATTTCCAGACCCTCTCAAGGCTCCGAGGATCACAGGTTATGTCCGTCTGACTTATTAACTTAATATTTTTGGAAAAATCTTGAAAAAACGGTGCATTTGATGATTTCCAAAGCCTACATATCTTTCGTCTTTCCAGCAGAACCACATAAAAAACAAACTTCGTTTTGGCAGAGTTCAAACCAAAATAGCCATCAGGACTGATCCCAAAAAATACAAGTTGATGGCTTACCTCTATATGATGCCCTGTTATATGCCCTGTTATATCACTGATGAAATTACATACGGTATCCCAATAGGAGGCCAATGCTAAAAATTGCATGAACATGGGCATATCATTTGTCTTTACAGCCTTGCATTTTGAACATCTGATATCTTGGCCAGCCATTCTTGACAGCTTACCCGAACCATAGAGGGAGATATGAGGCAGATGTGGCAAGTATCTTGTAAAACATTATATGCAGTGGTGAAACCTGCCTCACTTAAGAGAAATCAGCTGTTCACGACCCACAGGTCCTATTGGCTTATGACACTCTTAGCTACATGAAATAAGTGCTTCTTTGTTTGGTGGAGATGTTCTCATATTTCTCAGTATGAAGAACGTGTCACCAAAATTGGTGGGAAACACTCTTGGGGGCCTTTTGCTAAGCTGTCCATCATCCTGGCAAAAGGCAGGAATGCCTTCCCATACTACTAAGTTTGGCGGGTAGGCCTGCCCAATTATTAGATGGGGAGGGGAGCTGCCTGACCTCTCTAGGCGCATTCACCGCATTCACCCCCAGGGCACAAATAATCTTCAATGGGGTAGTGGGGCCATGCGGGCCCCCTCTCTGGGTCACTTTCAGCCCTGGAGACAATATCCCTCGGGGCCAACCTTAATTCAGTGGGGGTGGGGTGCCCACGCAGCCCCCCTCCCAGGGCTGACTTTGGCCCTTGGGACCCCGTTCCCCATGGCCCAGCCACTTCTGACTGGGAGCCCTGGTCCCAGCCAGGGCACCCAGTCTGCATGTTTGGGACTGCGGTGGGAGTCTTAAGGCCCCCACGGTCCCAGCCAGCTCCCCACCTTCTGCGGGAGCCGGCATTGCTCTTGCACACAGGGAGCTGCTGGAAATTGAGCTCCCTGCCTGTGGGCACCCTGGGACATAGCAGGAGCCTGCCCTGGTGGGTGGCGGTACCCAGGGGCATTAATGGCTCCAGGAGGGGGGCAGGGTGGCCCCCCTCCCATATGTATTTTAATTGCTGGCCCCAGGGATGTGGTGGCCTCAGTGCTTTAAGGAGCCCATTGAGGGGGGTCCACGCAGCCCCCTCAAATATGTAAATAAAGCCCCTGGGAGGTGGTTCTCCCAAGGGCACACAGAGCCTTAGGAGGGGGCTCATGTGTCCTCTTCCTTTTGTTAACAAATGCCCCCGGGACCTGGCCCACCCAGGGGCTCTTTTCAAAACAAGCACGGGGGCCCGGGCTTGGTTTTTTTTCCCGCCGGAATCGTGGTTCCACCGGTATTTTCAGTGAAAAGTTTAAAAAAATGCTTTTTTGCCCTGGCTGGATCCCTCTGGGACCCCAGGGCCAGACCTACGAGGTCAGGGTATTCCTACCCTGCCCCCTTTTCTTTATTTAAAAAAAATGTTCTTGGGACTCGGCTGAAAGCCTGGGAATATTAAAGAAAAAAGGTCTTTCTTATTTTTTCTTTAATATCTCCCAAACTACTGAACGGATTTACACCAATTTACAAAAAGGTCTCTTTCTGCACCAACAGCAGCCTTTCTGCCAAATTTAGTGTAATTCCTGTCTAAAATTCCTACAATTACCACCGGAAAGTTTTTGTCGGTCCCCGCTTGAAGGATCACCCCAAAAATGTCCATGTACTGCAAGAACCATCGGTGTAAAAGTTATGGGGAAGTCAAAAAACACTTTTCCAATAGAAACTAGGTCATAACTATAACAACCTACTGTGTATGTATATAAGTATATGTATATTCACTGAAAAAACCATAGGTTTCAGGCACGTTATAGTTAGAAATTAGCATTTAAAAAACCTTACAAATTCACTGAAAAAACCATAGGTTTTAGGGACAGTTATAGTTAGTTGGACATTGCACTCGTACAAAACCCTTGAAATTCCCCCGTTATAGTTAGTTCAGCTAACTATAACTCACGCCCCCGCAATGCACTGCTGATGACGTCACATGTTACATCACTCATGACATGGTCAGTGACATCACTGATGACATCACTGATGACATCTCAAATGACATCACTGATGACATCATCCAGTGACTGTGTTTCTGTAAAGTTTAAATATTTTTAATATATATAGGGAAAGGCGTATTGAAGAATGAGTGGGTGTATAAGTGTCTGTATGGATGATTTAGTAGGTGCGTGACTAACTCTATAAGTGAGTGATTAAACGTATCTTACTGAATGCATGGGTTAGTGACTAAACTGGGTGAATGTCTGTATCCGTCTGTCTGTTGCTGTGTAAGTGGCTGCATGGGTTTGTGAATAGCTACATGAGTGTCTATATGAGTTATTGATTGGTTGTCTGAGTATCTGTATGGGTGCCTGAGTGTTTGTGTGGGAGGGGTGTGTGCGACTCTGTGCATAGATGTGTGAGTGGGTGATTCACTGGGTGGATGGTTTCAAGAGTGCATCTGTGATAGACTGTATGGGTGGGTAAGTGTGTGTAAGAGTGTGTTAGTGAGTGAATGTATGTCCCAGTGGTACATGTGTGAGTAACTACATATGTGAAAGGCGGTATATATGTGTGTTGGAGTATATAAATAGCTATAGGCGAGAGTGTGTGATTGTCTGAGTGACTGTATGGATGAGTGTGTGCTTGTATCAGTGATTGTATAAGAGCGTAAGAATGTGCTAGTATTTGTATGTGTAAGTGAGCTGGTGTGTGTATAACTGTATAGGTGAGTAAATGGCAGTGTGTTTAATTATTTGCATGACTGACTAGGTGTGTGAGTACCTCTATGGATGAGTGGCTGTGTTTGAGTGTCTATATAGGAGTATGAGTGCATATGATAGTCCTGTACTGAGTGACCGTAAGTATGATTGACTGTACGGGTGAGTGAGTGGATGTGTGTGTAGACCTAAGAATCAGTGAGTGGGTATGTAGTTATTGGTGTTGGAGTGTCTATGGTTTTGCGAATGGCAGTTTGTAATTTAGAGTGGGTGTATCAAAGGTTATATTAGGGTGTGAGGTGGTGCATCAGATTATCACGTGGATGATGTCATCAGTGATGTCATCAGTGATGTCATTTGAGATGTCATCAGTGATGTCATCAGTGATGTGACTGACCATGTCATGAGCGATGTAATATGTGACGTCATCAGCAGTGCATTGCGGGGGCGCAAGTTATAGTTAGCTGAACTAACTATAACGGGGGAATTTCAAGGGTTTTGTACGAGTGCAATGTCCAACTAACTATAACTGTCCCTAAAACCTATGGTTTTTTTCAGTGAATTTGTAAGGTTTTTAAATGCTAATTTCTAACTATAACGTGCCTGAAACCTATGGTTTTTTCAGTGAATTTCAAAGGTTTTTAAATGCTAATTCCTAACTATAACATGTCTGAAACCTATGGTTTTTTTCAGTGAATTTTAAAGGTTTTGTAAATGACAATTTTTAAATGTATTAATTGTTATATTTATTTTTTTGATACTGATTTACTACATTTTTTAAACTATTTATTTTTAGATATTTTATTTTTTAAATTACATTGTAATTACATTATACATTACATTACAAAATATACTTTCTCAGAATGAATTACTTTAGTTTAAATACTTTGCAAATAGGCAATAGACTTTTAAGTACAGTAGTTACAGTTGTTGCAATGGGCAACACAATTTCAAACACAATGCAACATTGAGCTCAATGTGAATTTCTAGTTAAATGCAATTAGTTACTTTATGGATTACTTTTTCTAACCACAGGACTGGATCCTAGATTCAGTCCTGGGACATCTCCTGTAAACAGTTGAGTAAAAGCGTTTTGGTTACAGTAGTGATTTTTAAGGAATATTATTGTATTTTAAAAGTTGACACTTAGAAACTTTTCCACATAGAATCACCAATGTTATCCTACGGGAGCAAATTCACTTAGCAGGTAAGTAGTGTTATCGTTACTTTTTCTTACTCAGTGTTGGATCCTAGATCCAGCAATGGTGCATCTCCTGTAAACAGTTGAAAGAATGCGTTTAAGTCATACAGGCGATTTTTAAGGAATATTTGTAGTTTGTGAAAATCGACACTTTGAAACTTTTCTGCTGAAAACCAGACAATGGATTCCTATGGAAGGAAATATAAGTTACTGGTAAGTACGGTTAGAATTACTTTTCAGGGTCAGTGCTGGGCTAAAAGATGCAGCACTGGGTTCTCTCCTGATAACAGGTGAGTAAATCGGAATTCGTAGTTCGGTTGATTTTAGAGGAATATTATAAAGTTCCAAAACTCCACACTTAGAAGAATTTCCAAGTGAAACCAGTCAATGTTAGCCTATGGAAGGAAATTCAAGTTACTGGTAAGTACGGTTAGAATTACTTTTCAGGATCTGTACTGGGCTCAAAGATGCAGCACTGAGGTCTCTCCTGATAACAGGTGAGTAAATCGGAATTCGTAGTTCTGCTGATTTTAGAGGAATATTTGTATGTTTCAAAAATCGACACTTAGAAGAATTTCCAAGTGAAACCAGTCAATGTTAGCCTATGGAAGGAAATTCAAGTTACTGGTAAGTACGGTTAAAATTACTTTTCAGGATCAGTACTGGGCTGAAAGATGCAGCACTGAGGTCTCTCCTGATAACAGGTGAGTAAATCGGAATTCGTATTTCGGCTGATTTTAGAGGAATATTATAAAGTTCCAAAACTCCACACTTAGAAGAATTTTCAAGTGAAACCAGTTAATGTTAGCCTATGGAAGGAAATTCAAGTTACTGGTAAGTACGGTTAAAATTACTTTTCAGGATCAGTACTGGGCTGAAAGATGCAGCACTGAGGTCTCTCCTGATAACAGGTGAGTAAATCGGAATTCGTAGTTCGGCTGATTTTAGAGGAATATTTGCACAATGGTGAAGGAAGGGGTGGGGCCTGAGGTGACATGTCTGCAAACACACCCAGTGGCGGGTTTTAAGTTGGAGAATTAATTCCTCCTCAATCCCGAGGGTCCCTAGGGGCCAACTAGCCCACCAGATACCTCTAGTATGCCCCAGACAGCTGCGTTGCAGAGAGGTGTTCAGAGGCCACGCCCCTTTTTACAACACTCTGCAACGCAGCTCCGTGGCGCTTACTGGAGGTAATGGATTTAATTCCCCATCTTAAAACGCGCCACGGGGCCTGTTTGCACACATGTCACCTCAGGCCCCGCCCCCTCCCTTCACCACTGTGCAAACGCGCCCGTGGCGCGTTTTAAGTTGGAGGATTAACTCCCTTGAATCCTGAGGGTCCCTGGGGTGCAACTAGCCCACCAGCTACCTCCATTAAGCGTCACAGAGCTGCGTTGCAGAGAGGTGTAAAGGGCGTGGCCTCAGAATACCTCTCTGCAACGCAGCTCCTGGCGCATACTGGAGGTTCCTGGTGGGCTAGTTGGCCCCCAGGGACCCCCAGTATTCAAGGGGAATTCGTTCCCTCTGCAAACGCGCCAGGGGCGCGTTTGCAGAGTGCTGACAAGGAGGGGCGTGGCCTCCGGCGCGATGGCGGATTTTTTTGTTGATTTTTTTAAAAGGGGCTGTGTGGCCCCCTTCTTTGTAATTATTTTGGGCCCTGGGGACCCCATCCCCCAGGGCCTGACCCCTTTATTTATTTTTTTAAAAAGGTACGGGAAGGGGACCGCGTGGCCCCCACTCCCGTGGCCTATTTCGACCCGGGGACCCCATCCCCCGGGTCATTGCCACCTATATTTTTTTTTTTATTTTAATGGAGGGGCTGCGTGGCCCCCTCCTAAGGCCTCCTTAGGCCCCGGGACCCCATCCCCGGGGCCGGCCTTTATTTTTTTAATTATTTTTTGGGGAGGGGGCCGCGTGGCCCCCCTCCCGAGCCACTACTTGCCCCGGGGACCCCATCCCCAGGGCTGGCCCTATCCTTTGAGGTCCGTGGGGGACCCCAACTCCCCCACGGACCCTGCCGGCTCCCCGCCTCCTGCGGGAGCCGGCATTGCTTTCCACATGGGGAGCTGCTAAGATGCAGCTCCCCATGTGGAAAAGCAATCGTCTTTGGTTTTGGAAGAGAGAGCAGGTTTCCTGCTCTCTCTTCCAAAACCAAAGCAGTTTGCTATGGCAGGACGGGAGCCGCGAGGCTCCCGCCCTGCCATAGCAAACTACAGTGTCCCGGGGGTAGGCACCCGGGACACTGCAGGAGCTGGCCCTGGGGGTGGTGGTCCCCAGGGCCATCAAGGGCTCCAGGAGGGGGCGCGCGGCCCCCTCCCTCCATGTTCAAAGCCCCGGGAGGTGGTGGTCCCTGGGGCTCTGGGGGTCCGTAACGGACCCCTCATATTTAACTCTTTAGTGCCCCGGGGAGGTGGCGGTCCCCGGGGCATGTGGGGGGGCTGGAGCCCCCCCACACAAGTACTTTTTAAATAAAAAAAAGAAGCCCCGGAAGGTGGCGGTCCCTGGGGCTGCAGGAGGGCCAGAGAGCCCTCCCGCACCATTTGTTTTTAAAGCCCCAGGGAGTGGTGGTCCCCGGGGCTTGGGGGGTCCTGAGAGGCCCCCCCATTCATTAAAATTATAACCCCCCGCATGCCCCCGGCCATAGATATATATGTGATTTTATTCGTGATTTTCTCAGAAACTACTGAACGGATTTACACCATTTAAGCAAAAGGCACGACACTGAACCAAGGGCTACCTCTTTGCCAAATTTGGTGTAATTCCGTTCAGCAGTTCAGAGCTGTAGCCGCGATGAAAGGATCCTATGGAAAAATGAATGGGAAAACGCGTTTTGGTACCCCCCTTTTTTCTCGGCCCCCGCTTGACGAATCAACCCGAGACTTTCAGAGTAGGAGCGGAGCGCCCCAACAAGTTGGAAGCTTTCGCGAAGATTCGTCAACCGGCGCAAGAGTTATTTGAAATAGAATGTTGCGGATTTCCTATGGAAAATAGGTCCTAACTATAACTATCTACTGGCGACCGCCAGTAGATAATATATATATATGTATATTCACTGAAAAAACCATAGGTTTTAGGGACAGTTATAGTTAGTTGGACATTGCACTCGTACAAAACCCGTGAAATTCCCTGTTATAGTTAGTTCAGCTAACTATAACTCGCGCCCCGCAATGCACTGCTGATGATGTCACATATTACATCACTCATGACATGGTCAGTGACATCACTAATGACATCACTGATGACATCTCAAATGACATCACTGATGACATCATCCAGTGACTGTGCGTTTCTGTAAAGTTTAAATATTTTTAATATATATAGGGAAAGGCGTATTGAAGAATGAGTGGGTGTATAAGTGTCTGTATGGATGATTTAGTAGGTGCGTGACTAACTCTATAAGTGAGTGATTAAACGTATCTTACTGAAAGCATGGGTTAGTGACTAAACTGGGTGAATGTCTGTATCCGTCTGTCTGTTGCTGTGTAAGCGGCTGCATGGGTTTGTGAATAGCTACATGAGTGTCTATATGAGTTATTGATTGGTTGTCTGAGTATCTGTATGGGTGCCTGAGTGTTTGTGTGGATGGGGTGTGTGTGACTGCACATAGATGTATCAGTGGGTGATTCACTGGGTGCATGGTTTCAAGAGTGCATCTGTGATGGACTGTATGGGTGGGTGAGTGTGTGTATGGGTGTGTTAGTGAGTGAATGTATATCTCAGTGGTACATGTGTGAGTAACTACATATGTGAAAGGCAGTATATATGTGTGTTGGAGTATATAAATGGGTATAAGTGAGAGTGTGTGATTGTGAGAGTGGCTGTATGGATGAGTGTGTACTTGTATTAGTGATTGTATAAGAGCGTAAGAATGTGCTAGTATTTGTATGAGTAAGTGAGCTGGTGTGTGTATAACTGTATAGGTGAGTAAATGGCAGTGTGATTAATTATTTGCATGACTGACTAGGTGTGTGAGTACCTCTATGGATGAGTGGCGGTGTGTGAGTGTCTATGTAGGTGTATGAGTGCATATGATAGTCCTGTACTGAGTGACCGTAAGTATGAGTGACTGTACAGGTGAGTGAGTGGATGTGTGTGTAGACCTAAGAATCAGTGAGTGGGTATGTAGTTATTGGTGTTGGAGTGTCTATGGTTTTGAGAATGGCAGTCTGTAATTTAGAGTGGGTGTATCAAAAGTTATATTAGGGTGTGAGAAGATGCATGAAATTATCACATGGATGATGTCATCAGTGATGTCATCAGTGATGTCATTTGAGATGTCATCAGTGATGTCATCAGTGATGTCACTGACCATGTCATGAGTGATGTAATATGTGACGTCATCAGCAGTGCATTGCGGAGCGCGAGTTATAGTTAGCTGAACTAACTATAACGGGGGAATTTCACGGGTTTTGTACGAGTGCAATGTCCAACTAACTATAACTGTCCCTAAAACCTATGGTTTTTTCAGTGAATTTCAAAGGTTTTTTAAATGCAAATTTCTAACTATAACGTGTCTGAAACCTATGGTTTTTTCAGTGAATTTCAAAGGTTTTTTAAATGCTAATTTCTAACTATAACGTGCCTGAAACCTATGGTTTTTTCAGTGAATTTCAAAGGTTTTTTAAATACTAATTTCTAACTATAACGTGCCTGAAACCTATGGTTTTTTCAGTGAATTTCAAAGTATTTTTAAATGCTAATTCCTAACTATAACATGTCTGAAACCTATGGTTTTTTTCAGTGACTTTCAAGGTTTTGTAAATGACAATTTTTAAATGTATTAATTGTTATCTTTATTTTTTTATACTGATTTACTACATTTTTTTAAACTATTTATTTTTAGATATTTTATTTTTAAATTACATTGTAATTACATTATACATTACATTACAAAATATACTTTCTCAGAATAAATTACTTTAGTTTAAATACTTTGCAAATAGGCAATAGACTTTTAAGTACAGTAGTTACAGTTGTTGCAATGGGCAACACAATTTCAAACACAATGCAACATTGAGCTCAATGTGAATTTCTAGATAAATGCAATTAGTTACTTTATGGATTACTTTTCAACCACAGGACTGGATCCTAGATTCAGTCCTGGGACATCTCCTGTAAACAGTTGAGTAAAAGCGTTTTGGTTACAGTAGTGATTTTTAAGGAATATTATTGTATTTTAAAAGTTGACACTTAGAAGCTTTTTCACATAGAATCACCAATGTTATCCTATGGGAGGAAGTTCACTTAGCAGGTAAGTAGTGTTATCGTTACTTTTTCTTACTCAGTGGTGGATCCTGGATCCAGCACTGGTGCATCTCCTGTAAACAGTTGAAAGAATGCGTTTAAGTCATACAGGCGATTTTTAAGGAATATTTGTAGTTTGTGAAAATCGACACTTTGAAACTTTCTGCTGAAAACCAGACAATGGATTCCTATGGAAGGAAATACAAGTTACTGGTAAGTACGGTTAGAATTACTTTTCTGGCTCAGTGCTGGGCTAAAAGTTGCAGCACTGGGTTCTCTCCTGATAACAGGTGAGTAAATCGGAATTTGTAGTTCGGCTGATTTTAGAGGAATATTATAAAGTTCCAAAACTCCACACTTAGAAGAATTTCCAAGTGAAACCAGTCAATGTTAGCCTATGGAAGGAAATTCAAGTTACTGGTAAGTACGGTTAGAATTACTTTTCAGGATCAGTACTGGGCTCAAAGATGCAGCACTGAGGTCTCTCCTGATAACAGGTGAGTAAATCGGAATTCGTAGTTCTGCTGATTTTAGAGGAATATTTGCACAATGGTGAAAGAAGGGGTGGGGCCTGAGGTGACATGTCTGCAAACATGCCCTGTGGCGCGTTTTAAGTTGGAGAATTAATTCCTCCTCAATCCCGAGGGTCCCTAGGGGCCAACTGGCCCACCAGATACCTCAAGTATGCGCCAGAGAGCTGCGTTGCAGAGAGGTGTCCAGAGGCCACGCCCCTTTTACAACACTCTGCAACGCAGCTCCGTGGCGCTTACTGGAGGTACCTGGTGGGCTAGTTGGCCCCAGGGACCCTCAGGATTGAAGGGGATTTAATTCCCCATCTTAAAACGCGCCAGGAGGCCTGTTTGCACACATGTCACCTGAAGCCCCGCCCCCTCCCTTCACCACTGTGCAAACGCGCCCGTGGCGCGTTTTAAGTTGGGGATTAAGTCCCCTTGAATCCTGAGGGTCCCTGGGGTCCAACTATCCCACCAGGTACCTCCAGTAAGCGCCACAGAGCTGCGTTGCAGAGAGGTGTAAAGGCGTGGCCTCTGTACACCTCTCTGCAACGCAGCCCCTGGTGCATACTGGAGGTTCCTGGTGGGCTAGTTGGCCCCCAAGGACCCCCAGTATTCAAGGGAATTCGTTCCCCCTCTGCAAAGCGCCAGGGGCGCGTTTGCAAGTGGTAAAGGAAGGGCGCGGGCCTGCGGCACATATTGTCGTTTCCCCCAGAAGGGGGCTGTGTGGCCCCCTTCCTTTTCCTTTTTTGGGCCCTGGGGACCCCATCCCCCAGGGCCTTACCACTTTTTTCATTTTTAAAATAAAAAAACGGGGAAGGGGGCCGCTAGGCCCCCTCCCGTGGCCGATTCTGGCCTTGGGGACCCCATCCCCGGGGCATGGCCACTCTTTTATTATTTTTTAAGGAGGGGCTGCGTGGCCCCCTCCTCAGGCCTCCTTTTGCCCCGAGGACCCCATCCCCGGGGCAGGCCTTTCTTATTTCTTTCTTCTTTTTTTTTGGGGGAGGGGGCCGCGTGGCCTCACCTCCCGAGCCACTACTTGCCCGGGGACCCCATCCCCGGGGCTGGCCCTCTCCGTTGGGGACCATGGGGGTCCCCTAATGCCCCCACGGTCCCAGCCGGCTCCCCGCGTCCCTCGGGAGCCGGCATCTCTTTCCACATGGGGAGCTGCTGACATGCAGCTCCCATGTGAAAAAGCAATCTGCTTGCTTCATTGAAGCGAGAGCAGGTTTCCCTGCTCTCGCTTCAATGAAGCAAAGCAGCTTGCAATGGCAGGACGGCAGCCGCGAGGCTCCCGTCCTGTCATTACAAACTACAGTGTCCCGGGGGTAGGCACCCTGGGACACTGCAGGAAGCCAGCCCTGGGGGTTGGCGGTCCCCAGGGCCATCACATGGCTCCAGGAGAGGGGCCGCGCGGCCCCCTACCCATCCAAATGCACAGCCCGGGGAGGTGGTGGTCCCCGGGGCTCGGGGTCCTTAACGGACCCCTAATTTACATGTTAGTGCCCCGGGAGGTGGCGGTCCCGGGGCATGTGGAGGCTCGAGCCCCCCACACAGGTAATTTCCAACAAAAAAAGAAGCCCTGGGGGTGGCGGTCCCGGGGGCTGCGGGAGGGCAGAGAGCCCTCCTGCACCATTTTTATTAAAGCCCCGGGGGGTGGCGGTCCCGGGGCTTAGAGGCCTTAGAGGCCCCACACATAAAACAACCCCGCATGCCCCGGGACTTGGCCCACCCGGGGCCATTTACTAAAGCGCGAGCCGCGCTTGTTTTTTAATCGGCAGGATCCGCGCACCCTAAGCGCATCCTGCCGATTTTAAAAACAAAAATATTTTTGGGGCCCTGGGGGTCCTTGTAGGACCCCTGAGCAGGCCTAGGGGTCAGGGTGTTTCTACCCTGCCCCTTTTGCGTATTGCGCACTTTTTACTGCTTTCTTGTTCCTCGGTTCTACCGAGGAACAAGATGGCTGCCAACACTTCCTGATTTGGAGTGTTGACAGCCAATTAGCATGCAGCTCGTGGTCGGGAGGGTGCGCTGATCCTCCGTGCCTCTAAATATCGAAACTTTTATTTTGGATTTTCTCAGCAACTACTGAACGGATTTACACCATTTTTAAAAGGGTGCTTTCTGAACCAAGCACTACCTTTTTGCCAAATTTGAGTGTAATTCCATTCAGCAGTTTTTGCTGTAGCCTTGCATAAAGTTTCCTATGGGAAATCGATTTTTTCACTCTTATTTTTGAATTTCTCACTCAACTACTGAACGGATTTACACCATTTAAAAAAAGGTCGCTTTCTGAACCAAGCGCTACCTTTTTGCAAAATTTGGTGTAATTCCGTTCAGCAGTTCGAGGCTGTAGCCGTGGCTAAAATTTCCTATGGGAATTAACATGGAGAAAACGGAGAAAACGCGTTTTGGGACCCCCCTTTTTTCTCGGCCGCCGCTTGATGAATCACCCCGAAACTTTCAAGACAGGAGCGGACCGGAGCGCCCCACTAGTTCTGAAAATTTCGTGATGATTCGTCAAACAACGCCAAACTTATTGGGAATAGAATGTTGCGGATTTCCTATGGATAAAGGTCCTAACTATAACTATCTACTGGCGACCGCCAGTAGATAATATATATATATGTATAAATATGTATATATATGTATACATGTATATACATGTCTATATATAGATAGATATATAGATAGATATAGATATGTATGTATATGTTTGTATATGTCTATAACTGTATGTATATGTGTTTGTCTGTATATATATATATATATAGATATATATTTATATTTATATATATATATATATATATATATATATATATCACCAATTCCGCGTTTTTGCCGAAATTCCTCCTCCAACACGGACACGGACCATCAGATTAGTGCTTTTTTAGTATTTTATTCGTGCAATGTCGCCATAACGTTTCGGCTCATCCAAGCCTTGATCACATGACATTGTACTGGCATATTGCTCCCAAATTTAAAGTGACAAGTGCGCAATCATTAGAATCACGTGAGTGGTGTAACAGTAGACATAAAAGAGTTTGTCAATGGTTATCTTTGCAATAATTATAGAATTTTCTATAAACAATGCTAGTTTAAATACAAATTTAAATAAGATAAAATACAGGTAAAATACAGGTAAAATGCAGGGGAGTATTTCACTGGCATAATACTCAGTAAAACATTTAATAATTCTCCAACATAAATAGTTCCTGTACATACTCTTGGATCCGGTGCTTATATGTCTGCAAAATTAATTTGCCTTAAATAATTCTGGATCCTCGACCAATTTCATGCCATTGTAATTGATTTGGTTCTCTGTATTGATGTTGTATAAAATACACCATTATAGTTGTATGGCTTATAATCACGTGGTTAAATCCACCTAATCTCAGTAGTGTATATGTTGTTTCTATATTATTGTCTACTGTAATTTGGTCTGTATATGTGTGAGAATTGTGTATAATGAACTTAACCTTAAGTGTGAATCTGTTAAAACCATAGTGTTTACGTACCGATAGTGCAAGTTTAACCTTGGATTATTTGAGCGCCTGCGAGTCATCGTGGGTTAGTCTTTGTATCTGCTATCAGAGAATATCATACTTGTATACTTAATGCCTTTCAGTTTACGCACTGAGCTTAATGCTCTTACATATCTCTTTCAGTATATCATCCTAATATGCCACGGTTTTTCCATCCGTGCTGAACACTTTCCTATTGCAACTCTACTTTATAATCTGTATATCAGGGACTGATTTCTTATTTAAATAGATAAATATATAAATATATAAATATGCATACAAAATTATCAAAGCCTTAAAAACATTTCCCTTAAAATTGTATAAAAATATATTTCATGATCCACCTTATATTGTATGTTGCTAAAATAAGAAAATGATAGTGTTTAATATGTTGTCATATAGATGCTACAGTACTAAGTTTTTATAAAAACGGCTCCTAGTGCAAAATATGATACATGATGGTATAGTTACTCATCCTAAGCAAGTGTGCAAATCCTCCGTGGCATTTAATCCGCCCGGGGTCTTAGAGTCAAACTGTAAAATATATCTTGTTTCTAATTTGCGCAGTTTGGATTCTCTATCTCCCCCCCTCCTGCTGGGTGGAATTGCGTCTACGACAAAATATTTCAATCCTTCATTGTTACTGTTGTGTAAATCCCTAAAATGCCGAGCTACCGGATATGTATTATCCTGATTGGAGATAGCACGGAGATGTTGTAATATGCGTTTGTGCACTGCTAACTTGGTACTCCCCACGTATTGAAGGCCACATGGGCACATCAGTACATATATCGCATACTCCGTCTTACACAAAAGGAGTTTCTGGATCTTATGTTCTTTGTCGCTAAAGGGGGTTCTGTATGTTTTAGTATTAACTCCATGTTGGCAGGCTTTACAAGTCTTGCATCTAAAAAAAACTTTATTTGTCTGCAACCAACTCGTATTTTCCATTACGTCTGGGCTAGTGTTCACAAGTGAATCTCTCATTGATGGTGCTCTACTGTGTGTGATGGACACCCTACGTGGTAACGTGGGTCCTATCACCGGATCGTTTATGACTAAAGGCCAGTTCTTGTTAATAATTTTGTGGAGACTGTTGTGTTGTCGACTGTATCTCATTATGACTCTAAACTGATTGGTATCTCCTACCCCATCTCTCCTCACCTGATCTTGTGGTGCTAGTCGTTTATCTTTAATGAGTTCCTCTCTGCATTGCACCATCGATTTGGAAATAGCTTTAGTGATAATACTATCAGAATATCCCCTCTCACGGAATCTCTGTCTGCTACTTTCCTGTGCCTCCTCAGATCTTGCCCCTTACTGCAAATTGCGTCTGAGGCGCAGCATCTCACCATATGGAATACTATTTATGAGATGTATTGGGTGTGCACTGCTTGCATGTAGGGTGGAGTTGCCCAAGTTTCCTTTCTATAGAGTCTAGTTTCTATTGCACTGTTTTGGACATAGACCTCAGTATCTAAAAAATTAACAGATGTTTTACTCATTGTGACAGTAAAGTGTAAATTAATTTCATTCTTATTGATTTCTTTTACAAAATCATCAGCAAGCTCTTTAGTTCCATTCCATAGTACAAATAAATCATCTATATAGCGTAGCCATAGAATTATATTCTCTTTGATTATCTTATCAAAATTACGTTTGAGGACCAGCTCCTCCCAGTATCCCATATGTAGACAGGCATAACTGGGAGAAAAGCTGGCCCCCATCGCTACACCCCTAATCTGTTGAAAAATTAGATTGTTAAACATAAAATTGTTATTTCTCAGACAATAGTCCAACATTTCAATTAGCATATCATTATGTTCCTTGTATTGTTGTGGTCTTTTGGACAAATAGTATTGCACCACATGTTTACCATCAAAATGTCTGATGCTGGTATAAAGGGATGTCACATCCAGCGCCAACATCCAGTAACTCTCTTGCCATTTTACATCTTTAATTTGCCGTAAAAAATCTCCAGTATCACGTACGTATGACGGTAGCGATTTCACATATTCTTGGAGAAAGAAATCAATATATTTTGATGTATGTTCCAACAAACCATCCCTGGCTGATATTATCGGCCTGCCAGGTGGTTTGTTCAAATCCTTGTGTATTTTTGGGATAAAATATATGGATGGAGTTACTGGGGTGTCTTTCTTCAAGTATTTGAATTCATCCATCGTGAATAGTTGTTTGCTTTTCCAGATCGTCAATTTTTTATGGTATTCTTTCTGTGCTTCTTTAAGGGCAGCTGGTATATTCCGTATGTAACACTCTCTGTCGTTAAGTTGTGTGAAAGCCTCTTTGTTGTATTCATCTTGCGGCCAGAGGACAATATTGCCCCCTTTGTCACTGCTTCGTATGACCATGCTCTTATCGGCTTTAAGTTTTTTAATTAGGGCCTCATATTGTTGATTTTGTCTGTTGTAATTTCGACGTTTCATTTGGGTTGCCTTATTTAATTTTTTGATATGTGCTGTAACATTCTCATGGAAGATGTCTATTGAATCTCGTGGTGTAATCGGGTTGAAAGTGGATGCCGGTTTAAAAGGTGTTGGTATCATTGCCCCTTCTGTGACTGTATCCACCCCCTTCTGATACATGTCAGTACTGTTGCTTAGCCTTTGTATGTCATATCCAGCACCTTCTGTTTCCCAGAGTTCTTCCATTTCCATGAGTAGAGGTACATCAGTTTGTGTTAAACCGATACCCCCTTGTAATTCAACTGGCTTTTCTTGTCTTTTATTAAGCGCATGATATTTCCTCAATTTGAGTCTTCTGACAGATTTGTAAATATCTAACCTAGTAGAGGCGTAGTCGAAATCCTTTCCCGGTGAGTACGATAAGCCCAAGCATAGGATTTTCTCCTCGTTTTTAGTTCATTTGCATTTGGATAGGTTGATAATAGTTTTTCCCGCATTGTCAATCACACCTATTTCTTTGGCCACTGTCCCCTTCCCCTCTTTTTGTTGTAATATTGTGCGCCGCCTGCTGGCTTTGTGCCTCTGCCTCCGCTTGTAGTTGGCATGCCTTCGCTGTTCTCCCTCTGAGGTCTGGGGCGGAGGGTTTGCCTCCTTTCGTGGCATAAAAAATTAATTTCCTCTCCCGGTGAAGGCTTTGGTTGTTGCCTAGTTCCCACTGGATTTCTCATATCAGACTCTGACTCACTCCCCCCCGCCGAGCTAATGTCCGACTGAGAGGTATCTGTTACAACTGCCTTGGTTTTGTTAGTTGTTCTTGAATTTTCCGTCACTTTATTTTTGGAAACTCGCAATGCGTCATACTTTTTAGCAAACGTGAATATTTGCCCTAACTCGTAGTCATTACGATCTCGTTGAAACTTATAAGTTTTTCTCTCTTTGATCTATATATATATATCCACACACAAAAACCGCCCAATACTCCTCGCTTTCAACGGTCCGAGTGCAGCAGCTCGCGAAGGCGGTCCCGCGACAATACTTTTCACCACGATGTCTCCACACGAGAAACAGAAGGCTGCGCACTCAGGCTCGATATATTTAGTTTAGTTTATTCCAACTCCAGGAATCAGAAAGCTAACACACGCGTTCCGGCCACCTGGCCTTCGTCAGTGTTAGTTGACCCATACAACATAACCTTTAAATAACAGATAGTTTCATTCGTTTAGAAAATAATTCATGAAGACAGACAAAGGACTTTCAAAAAATAGAGATCGCTTATCGGTGCTACCGTGGCGGCCATCTTTGCCAGGCTAGCGATGTTAAAATAAACAACAATTTACAACTTTGCAAATGTATCTGAATGTTTCTGAAACCTCGTATTTGATACATTAATTTAGAATCTTAACATATTGCTTTCCACAATTAGCAGCTGTACAATTCATCATCAGCCCATATAATTTATATTTCATTTCGGGTCGCTATTCGTAACGTGATTCAAGAACAGAAATACAAATTCATCCAAAGCAGAAATATATTATGCAATTCAAAATTGAGCCCATAATGGGCAAGCCCGCCATCAGTGACACTTAAAATACCAAGGCACTGTCCATGGCGCAATTCATTGATCACAATTTATCCAATAAACAACTTCGGAGAATTTATCAAGTTTAACCCCTCAAGCTGGGCAAACAAAGCATCTCAAAAAATCATATGAGTGCTGTTGTTATTGCAACCCAAAATCAATAAGCATTCGAATAAGTATTCGAATCATAGCTTGCGATCAAACATCTCATTTTTCAGCCTTCATAACAAATGGGTGATGTTTACAAAATAAACAAAATAATTTCATTTTCATTTTCAAAAATCTGACAATCTTACATTCCCTAATAATTCTCCCATGAGTGTAAAAAAGGAGGATAAAGGTGGAGAGGTGTGGTGCAGCGGCCAGGGCAGCTGACTTCGGAGCACAGGGCTCACGGTTCGATCCCCGGCTCCGGCGGCAGCTCAGCTCAGCACCTTGTGACTCTGGGCAATAGCTCACTTAATTTCCACGACGGCCCCCAGCGCCTTGAGACCCGTAAGGGTGAGTAGTTCGCGCTTTACAAATACCGATTTACATTTTACATTTTAGAAGAAAAGAGAAAGAGAAAGAAAAAAACAGAGAGAGATAGAGAGATAGAGAAGAGGGAGAACTCCAAGCGACCATCTCTAGGTTGCTTTTAATCACTGTTACCTTTAATATATTGATAACTGACACAGCATCTTATCCTACAAATGACCAGAGTTCTTCTTCACTATTGAGTCCCCAGGGTACGCGTGTCTGCAGTTCTATAATATACCTAGCTTCCAGCTGGCGCAGCAACTTCACCCTGTCTCCTCCCCTCTCAGTAACAGGGACATGATCCAGACAAAAATAACGCAATTTATCACTGCGTGACTCATGCACTTCTGCAAAGTGCCTAGCCACGGGATAAGCACTATCATGGTTGGTTATTGCCTGTGTGTGCTCCAGTATCCTCTTTTTGGCAGGATGGATTGTGCTACCAATATACTGGAGACCACACGGGCACACCAAACAATACACTACAAAACTAGTGTTGCAATTCATTAATTTGTCAATTACATATTTTGTTTTCTTACCAGGGATTGAATATTCCTTCACTTTTACACTGTTCTTGCATGCCTTGCAAGAGGTGCAAGGAAAAAATCCTACTGCTGGTGTTCTGGGCACTGTCTCAACGAAATGACTGCGCACTAACATGTCTTTTAATGATTTACTTTTCCGATATGTGATATCGGGCCTGTTAGGTAACAGATTACCGATAACACTATCTGTCTGTAGTACCTTTCAGTTCATTTCAACTAACTCCCTGATTTTTCTAGATTCGGCTGAGAAGCCTAAGATTAATCTCACGGCTTCTGTGTCATTGCCAGTCTCAGACTCTTCAGACATTTCATGCCTTAATAGCATTTGTCTCTCAGAGGATTGCACCCTCATCGCCGTATCATGTAATAAGCGATTCTGATATCCCCTCTGTCTAAATCTGTTCAAAGATTCCCTTGCAGCTTTGGTATAATCTTCCGGGAGTGTGCAGTTTCTTTTTAAACGCAACAACTCCCCATAGGGAATACTGTGAATCAGACTTCGAGGGTGCTGACTTTTAAAGTGCAGAACCGTAATGCCTGCTGTAGGCTTTCTATACAGTTTCGTGCATATCTTGCCTTCTGCAACAAACACTGAGAGATCCAAAAAGGGTACTTCTACTTTACTGATGTAACTAGTAAACTTGAGGTTGAGTGTATTCTCATTCAGGATTCTGATATATTCCTCTGCTTCTTCAATGGTGCCCCTCCAGACAATGAAGAGGTCGTCTATATATCTTGCCCAAAGGGCAATTTTTTCGACCCACCTCTCATTGTCCTCCGCCCAGGCCACGTGCTTCTCCCACCAGCCTAGGAAAAGATTCGCATAGCTGGGGGCGAAGCACGTGCCCATCGCGGTTCCCTGTGTCTGTAGGTAGAGCTGGCATCCAAAGAGAAATATATTGTTGCGCAAACAGAATTCTGCAATCTCCAGTACCATATTGCTATGATATATATATAAATCTTTTCTGAAAAAAGCAAAGCTTAGAGGGATGTTATAGTTAGGCTCACATTTCAGTCATACAAAACCATTGTATTTCAGGAGTTATAGTTAACTGAGCTAACTATAACTTACGCCCGCAATGCGCTGCTTATGACCTCACATATTACATTACTTAAGACATGGTCAGTGACATCCCTGATGACATCATCCAGTTAGTGAGAGTGTTTTTATGAGTGTTAAAAATATATACCAAGGTTAAATTAGTATTTTTGTGTACTACTAATGAGTGATGCTATTTCTAACATATGTTATGTGAGTGACTGTTTGTATCCCTGTAGAGTGGCTGTATGGGTGAGTGAGTGGGTGTGTGAATGCCTGTATTGGTCAATAAGTGGGTGTGTGAGTAGCTATATAGGTGGCCGAGTGGCTGTATGAGTGGCTGTATTGGTGAGTAAGTGTGTGTGTTGGGGGTATGGGTGTGTGAATGGGTGTGTGAGTGGCTGTTAGGATGAATAAGTGGGTGTGTGAGTGGCTGTATGTGTGAGTGAGTGCATGAGTGAGTGGTTGTATTAGTGAGTGAGTGGGTATGTGAGTAGCTGTATAGGTGTGTGAGTGGTCGGTGAGTGGGTATGTGAGTGGCTATACCAGGGACTCAGTGGCTGTGAGTGACTCTAAGGGTGAGTGACTGGGTGTGTAAGTGGGTGTATGGGTGAGTGAGTGGTAGTTTGAGTGGGTGTGGATAAGTGAGTGGGTATGTGAGTAGCTGTATTAGAGAGTCAGTGTCTGTATTAGTGGTTGTATAGGGGAGTGAGTAGGGATGTGAGTACTTGTATGAATGTGTGAACCGGTATGTAAGTGGTTGTATGGGTGTGTAAGTGGCTCTGTTGAGAGACTGTATGGGTGAGTGACTAGTGTGTGAGTGGCTGCATGGTGAATAAGTGGGAGTGCAGTGGCGGCAGGCATGGATCGCAGGTGGCAGGGTGGGGGTGGTTAAGGGGGTGTTAACAAATAAAAAAAATTAAAACACTTACCTTATCACTGAGTCTCTCCTCCGCGTTGCATTTGGGCCAGTAACAGGAACCAGGAAACACCCAGGCCCCCCTAAGCCAATCACAACACTGCAATGCAGCATTGTGATTGGTCTGAGTGCCGTGGTTCAGCGCTCATACGGGGTGTGGGAGCCTGGGCATGTTCACCATCCAGGCTATAATGCAGCCTGGGTGGAGAACATGCAAAGGGCGCATGACTGTTTGGCCCAAGGCAGCTGGCCGAACAGTCATGTGCACTTAGTGTGTCCACCACTCCTCCTTCCCCTGTTCTGTGAGCAGCGCAGCTCTTCCCGCAAAGCTGCCGCAGCAGGAGAAAATAAAATTATATTAACAACATATTTGATTTCTGCAAAGCAGTGAGTTGGGTGACACTCTGCCTTAGCGGATGAGCCACCACAGTGGGAGGGAAAGTAGCTGTACAGGTGAGTGAGTGGCTGTGTGACCGAATGTATGGGTGAGTAGGTGGCTGTGTAAGTAGGTGTATGGGTAAGTGAGTGGCTGTGTGGTTGGCTGTATGTGTGAGTGAGTGGATGTGTGAGTGGCTCTGTGGATGAGTAATTGGGTGTGTGAGTGATTGTATGGGTAGGCCATTGGGTGTGTAAGAGGTTGTTTGGGAGTGTGAGTGGGTCTGTGGATGATGTCATCAGTGATGTCATTAGTGATGTCATCAGTGATGTCACTGACCATGTCATGAGTTATGTAATTTGTGAGGCCATAAGCAGAGCATTGTGGGGGCGTGAGTTATAGTTAGCGCAGGTAAATATAACTGCTGAATTTCTATGGTTTTGTATGAGTGAAATGTGACTATAACATCCCTATAGCCTTTGGGTTTTTCTGTGAATTTCTAAGTTATTTTTAATTCTCTTTCCTAACTATAATGTCCCTGTAACCTTTGGTTTTTTTCAGTGAATTTCTCAGGTGCTTTTAATGTTGTTTCCAACTATAACATCCCTGTAACATTTGTTTTTTAAGTGAATTTCTAAGGTTTTTAAAATTTTATTTCCTAACTGTAACATGTAACCTTGGAGAGTGAGTGCATAAGTGCCTCAGTGGGTATGTGAGTGAGTGCGTGAGTATCTCAATGGATGTGTGAGTGGATCTGTGAGTAGGTGCGTGAGTGTCTGAATGGATCTATGAGTGTCTGAGTGAGGGTCTCAGTGAGTCTGTGAGTAGGTGTGAAAGTGTCTGAGTGGGTTTGTGAGTGCCTCCATGAGTGTGTGAATCAGTCTGTGAGTGGGTACATAAATGTCTGAGTGGGTCTATGAGTGCATGTGAGAGTGTTTGAATAGGTCTGTGAGTGGGTGTGTGAGTCGGTGTGTGAGAGTCTGAGTGTGTCAGTAGCTGTGTGAGTGACTCGGCCACAAAGGAAACACATCTGCCCTTTTCTCCAACATTAGTCCATAGTTTTGCACAAAATATCTACCCAAGTGGACTACTTTCTACTGATTAATTAATAAGTCTACCTCCTTGGGTAAATGTCCAGTACATATTCTATACTACAGCTGCTTAATGGAGCAAGAGGAAATGTCACCAGTGACCTTGTGTGCGTTTTGGCAATGTGATTTTTCCTGGTGCGACTTTATCGAGAAATATGTGATAACTTGAATCCACCTCTAAAGAAGACAACAAGACTACAAAGAGGTAAATCTCCACCAATCAAGGGTCTTTCCTCTTAACTATATGAAGTAAGTGCTTCTTTATTAGAGGAGATATCCTCATATTCCTCGGCATCAAGAACTCCTCACCAAAATCGGCAGGAAAAGCACTGGGGGACTACTTGTTAAGCTGTCCATCATTCCGACAAAAGGCAGGAAGACCTTTGCATATGACTAAGGTGGTCGTGCCAAGCGGGCAAAGCTTCCAAGTGATTTGCACATATACATACTCATAGTAATTTAAGAGGAGAACCATGGACTCTGCTCTCAACAGGAGAGGTGCACTGCAATAGATCAGCAAAGCAGTCACCTCCACGAAGGATTTCAGATTGTTTTTCAGTAAGGAATTGCCGAGAAAACACACTTGCTTTGCCTTTGCCAAGCCCAGTAGTTAGGATCATTTGTCCTTTACAGAAGTTGAGCTTCAACCAGGGCACCTGCTATGTTTATATTTGTAAGTGCCTCCCATTGAGGTTTAATTTTGATGAAATGCGAATTAGGGCCAAAATGGCCTTAATGGGGGACGGGGGCTGCAGGGCCATACTCCCCGAGTCGCTGTGGGCCCAGAGAACCCCATCCCTCAGGCCCCACCAAAATGTAATGGGAAAGGTGGCTGCGCAGCCCCCCTCCCCGGGTCAATTTCTGTCCCAGGGACCCCATCTGCCAGTGCCAAGCCAAAGTACATTGGGCCAATTTCTCCCTGGGTGCCTTGGAGCCCACCCAGGGCACCCAGTGTGCTCTGGGATCGCAGGGGGAGCCTCAAGGCCCCCGCAATCCCAGCTGGCTCCCCACCTCCTGAAGGAGCCGGCATTGCTCTTGCACACATGCAGCTGCTGGAAATGCAGCTCCATGCATGCAAGAGCAATCGTTTCATCTCTTTCCCTGCCTTCAGACATGCGAAGAGATGAAAACTCTGCTTCCAGCAAGTGGGAGCACTTTGACAGCTCCTGCTGGCTGAAAGTGGACTTTTTGCTTCTGCTTGGTGGAAGCTGTCACAGCTCCCACCAAACAAAAGTAAACAGCTATTTCCCAGGGGTGGGCACCCCAGGACATAGCAGGAGCCGGCCCTGTGGGTGTGGGCCGGTCCCCAGGAGGGGGGCACAAGGCCTCCCTCCTTTGTTTTGCACTGGTCAGCCCGGAAAGCTAGTGGTCCCCAGGGTAGTATATGGTCTGAGAGGGGGGGCACGGCCTCCCTTCTTTATTTAAAAAATAATAATTGGCCCCCAGGAGGTGGTGGCCCCTGGGGCCAGGGGTCTGCGAGGACCCCCTCCATTTTGATTTATTTAGCCCCAGGGAGTTGATTGTCCCCGGGGTTTTTAAAAGCCCTAGGAGGGGGGGTCTCTGCAGCTCCCTCCTTTTTATAAATACAGCCCCAGGAAGATGGTGGTCCCTGGGGACCTGGGGGTCCCTGCGGCCCCCCTATATGTTTATGTAGCCCCGGGTAGGTAGTGGCCCCCGGAGCACGAAAATGCCCTTGGGGGGGTACGTGCTTCCCCTCCTTTTTTTTTTTTATAACCATTGGCATACCCCCGGGACATCGCCACCCAGGGGCTTGATTAAACCATGCTTGCTTTGTTCAATTTCCGTCACAAATTTTCACGATTTCACAGCACAATTTTTTAATTTAAAATGCTTTTTTTGTCCTGGCGGGGTCTCTCTGGGATCCAAAGGTTAGAGGGTTAGGGTATTCGTACCCTGCCCGCTTTTCTATATTTCTGCATTTTATTTTGGGACTTAGCTGAAGCTGAGTCCCAAGATGGCTGCTAACACTTCCTGGTTGAAGTGTCGGCAGCCAATCAGAGCTCTGCAGATCTCTGAATGAGCTTGTCATTATTCGCACAGGCTTCGCGACCACAGATAAACAAATTTGGATTTCCTTTGATATCTAGAAAACTACTGAACAGATTTACACCAAATAACAAAATAACAAAAAGCACAATGTGCAGACCAAAATCTAGCTTTCCGTCAAATTTGATGTAATTCCGTTCAGCAGTTCGGGATGCAGGCATATCTAAAGAGTCTATGGGAAACACACTTTTTTTGACCCCCCCCCTTCTTTTCGGACCCTGCTTGACGGATTGCCCCAAAGATTTCCATGCACAACAAGAATCACCGGGGGGGTGGGAGTGGGGTGGGGTGGGGAGCGGCTATGGCAGATTCCGCCTGCGCGTAGCCCAGTTGATCGTTGCCCCGCCCTGTACCTGGAAGGACACGAGAGACGTGATGGCGGCGGGAGGCATAGAGCGGCGTTTCAGTTAATACAATGCTGATACATTGTTGCCGCCTGGCACTCTAACAGCTTCGGGGGTTGTGGAGAGACAGAGCCGTTAATTTGCCGGTCTACTGATGCTTGGAGGGCTGGAGCCTTTGCATCCTGATACATTGTTGCCGCCCCGTACCTGGAAGATATGAGAGACGCGATGGCGGCGGGAGACACAGCACGGCGTTTCAGCTGATACAATGCTGATACATGGTTGCCGCCTGCCGTTCTAACTGCCTCAGGGGTTTGTAGAGAGACGGAGCTGTTCAATTGCCGCTATGCCGGTTTTCTGAAGCTTGGAAGGCTGGAGCTTTGTATTCTGACACATTTGCTGCCGCCTGCCGCTTTAACTCCCTCAGGCTTGTTTTTTTTTGTTGCCGCTTTTTTCTTTTCCTTGGATTACCGGGACTGTACTATTTGGAGGGCTGGAGCCTTTCAGCTTGCTCTTGTCTCCTATTTTGGCTGGCTGCAGTTTTTTCTACGTTGTATCTTGTATCCCGCCTAAATCGTTGGTATGCTGGTATGCAGAATTCTGTAACCGGAGGGAGCAGGAATACTTTGCAGCACTTGGAGGCACTTGGAAGTACTCTTGCGATTTCCCTGGGCCAGTTTTCTTTTTTTTAATTATTATTTTTTTTTAATTAAAAAACGTCAGCTGCGTTGAAAGCAGGGAGAGTTGGAAAGGAGGAAAGGGGAGAGAACTTCATTTATTTCTTTAAGGCGAAGGTGCACTTGGGGTGGTTTCCACCAGTTAAAGTACTTATACTGTACCAGCTTCAAATACAATGGGGAGACATACCAAAAACCCCACTACCCCGACTCAGCCAGACTCAAGTCTACCCCCAAAACTAAAAAGTCGCAATGTTCAAATGAAAATGGCTCAGGGCACGTCAAAAGCTGAGCGGGAGCGAGTCCAGAAAAATCGTAGAGACTCTACTCCCATAGCTAATTTTTCAAGCTCAGAGGAGGAATGCCCAGATCAAGGCGAAGATGGTCAAGGGGGCCCACAGGATAAATTAGACAGTGCTTGTCAGGTACTGACGAATTTAACTATACTGGATATAGAAAGTAACAGTGTTGATACAGCCTCAGAGATAGCAAACCGCGATAAGGTGCCTCCAATGGAAAATCAAGAGGGTATGCAAATAAACCCCCCCAGTTTGATGGCAGGCAAGAACAAGGAGTACGTGATTTTCAAGAAAACAAAGCCTTCTCAACCTTCAATGCCGCCTTCTCTCTCTCCCCTGCAACAGCCTCACAAGCAGGATATTCAAAGTGTGAAGGCTGTACAAATTGATCAACTCCAGCCTTCTTCTTCCACAACTCTTACTCATGCAGCTCCTCTACTCTTCCATCCAATGCGGCAGTCTCCTTCTCCTGCGTTATCATCAGAAATATTTGAAGGCACTAAGGAAGTGGCTTTAGAAACAGTCAAAATATCTGCAACAGGATCTGCAACAGGATCTGCAACCGGATCTGGATTCAATTTTCAGTGCGATATAAAAGTATGCTTAATCTCATCCTAGAGGAGATCAGGGAGATGAAAGCTACTCAGGCAACTGAAATTGCAGCACTACTCACACGATTATCGAAATTGAAGAGGTAATGGGGGCTATGCCAACCCGACTGCAGGAGGCAGAATCCAGAATTTCTCAGTTAGAGGACCAGATGACCTCAATCCAGCTGCAGGTTTCAGAGGATAAGAAACAAAAGAACTCTTTGGAACTGAAACTTGAGGAGCTGGAAAATCACTCACGCCGGACTAATCTTCGGTTGGTTGGTGTTCCTGAGGGCTGCGAAGGATCCCAACCGGTTGAATGGGTAGAGTCCTTCATAAAAAACACAGTTCTTCCTGAATTCTCTGGGGATCTTACAATCACCCGTGCCCATAGAGTTCCAGCGCAGCCATTTCCAAATTCTAAACTTCCCTGAACTATTTTAGTGAATTTTGCGGACTATCACCTAAAGGAGCAAATATTGATGAGGGCAATTAAAAAAAAGCAATTTTCAACATGTGAGGTCCCTCTCTGCCGTATTTTTTCAGATATGAGTGCTGCGGCTGCACGTCGCCAAAAGGAGTTCGTTAAACTCCTTTATTTATTTAAGGCACAGGGGGCGCAAGCAGCCATCGCCCAACAGTCAAAATTGCGAGTCCTAGTTTATGGAAAGTTTCATATGTTCTCAAATCTGGATGAAGCACAGGAGCTTCTACAGCGAATCACGAAGGACAAGTAAAAGGAACAAATTGTTTTTTTTTCTTTTTGTTTTTTTTCTTTTCTTTCTCTCCCCTCTTTTTTTTTCTCCTTTTGGGGTGGGGGATGGATCACATCTGGGTGCATTACCATGGCACCCGTCATGAAGGGGCCCCCAGGTGGGCCAGCAGAGGGTAAGGCGGGCAATTCCCCTTCTGCTAGGGGACAGGGTCACGGGGTTCCAGGGGTGGGTTGGGTTCGGGGTAGGGCACAGGGCAAGGGTGGTGGTGTAGAAAAAATAAATGAGCAGAATAGTTTATGCATTAAACGCAGGATAGAAGGTATAGGAAGAGGAAATAAGCAGAATTATCAGAAATGGTATATTATAAAAAAGGGTATGCTTACTGATGTTGTTTTGAATAATGAGGTGAAAAATGGGTACTAATGTTTGTATTATATCGATTAATGTAAATGGGATCTCGAATAAGCGGAAGTACGGTGGACTGATACGATGGTTGGCAGCATTTTCTCCCCAAATTCTATTCTTGCAAGAGACCCATCTCAAAACCAATCAACCCAATTTGTTTATCCCAAAATATTTTTCTAAGGCCTATTTTGCTTCAGCCCAGGCAGCAATTCGAGGGTGGCTATTTATTTTGGACAAGGACTAAATTGGGAAATTGTTCAAATTGATAGAGATCCATATGGTAGATGGATTTGGATGGTGGTAAGGGTGGAGGGAAATCTGTTGAATTTGGTGAATTATTACGCACCTGTTGTAGATGATTGTGTGGCGCTCAAAAGTATTAATGATAAAGCAAGAACAGCGCTAGGCCCAATCATTTTAGGAGGAGATTTTAATTTTATACAGGACCTGCAACTAGACACATCTAATAAAACAAAAAGGCAAATGAAACCTGGGACCAAGAAGCTGATAGATGTCATTAAACAGGATCATCAATTGGTTGATCCTTGGAGAAGGGCTCATGGTGGAGGTAAACAGTTTACTTATTATTCTAGCCAATTCAGGTCAGCTTCTCGTATTGATTTCTTTTTAGTATCTCGCTCTCTGAGCTGTTCGAATACTGAGATCATGGCTAATTCTTTCTCAGACCATTCTTTAGTAAAATTTGAAATTGATTTAGGGTTGGGGGTTAGAGAGAAATCCAGGTGGCAGATGGATCGACATCTCTTAACCAACCAACAGTGGGTAGGGAATATGCAGGAATGGATCAGGGAATTTTTTGAGATTAACAGAGGAACAGCGAGTCTTTTTTCAGTTTGGGGGGCGTTTAAAGCTGCAATACGAGGACAAATGATAGCTTTTATGGCAGGGCAAGTTAGAGAACGTAAAGCTCGAATTGGAGAACTTCAGAAAGCAGTGGATATGGCTTTGACTATTAAAAAGAGTGGCTCTTCTATGAGGGGTCAGGCAGCCGGAGAGGAACTTAATATGGCCAAAAAGGAATTGAGGGAATTTTTCATCATGGAAGAGATATGCAGTACAAAAGCATACCAGCAGAAAACTTACGAAGAAAGTCAGATGGTAGGGAAATTACTGGCATGGTCAACTAGGGTTAAACAGAAGCAGCATTAATCAATGAAGTGTTAATTCCTGGAACCCAGAATTTAGTTTCTGGACAAGATAACATCTCTAAAATTTTTGTAGATCATTATAAAGATCTCTACTCAATTGACTACCAGGTATCTAATCATGCCATTCAGTCTTACTTTGATGATCTAATTCTCCCTCAACTTTCTATAGGGCAAAAAGAGGCCTTATTGGCCGACTTTTCGATAGAAGAAATCTCCAGGGCTCTGGCCTCGATGCCCGGAGGTAAGGCTTGCGGGAATGATGGTCTGCCGACCGAATTTTATAAAGCTTTTTCGGCAGAGCTACTCCCTTTTATGCTTGAGCTTTTTCAATATGTCAGCGCAGGAGGGGAAATTCCAGCGGCTTTTAAGGAATCATCAATAGTCAGCTTCGTTAAAAAGGGAAAAAATCCTAGGGAAGTTGGCTCTTATAGGCCAATTAGTCTCCTAAATGTAGATTATAAAATTTTGATGAAAATTTGGGCAAATCGATTTACATCTTTGGCTCAGTTTGCAATTCATACAGATCAATTGGGCTTTATAGCAGGTAGATCAATGTCATCAAACACAGGTTTTCTTATTCAAGCGATTGATTATTTTAATACCCATCAAACCCCGGCAATAATAATGATGGTTGATGCCGAAAAGGCATTCGACCTTGTGAACTGGGGAGCATTATTTTATGGCCTTGAAAAGTTCGGTTTCCCAGGGCAAATAATCATTATGCTTCGGAATATCTATCAAGGAGCCCAGGCCCAGATTAGGATAAATTCTAAATCCGTAGGTTTAATTGATATAAAACGTGGGACTCGGCAGGGGTGCCCCTATCGCCCGTTTTATTTACTTTCTTCATAGAGCCTTTAGCAGTAAAGATTAGGGAGAACATAGATATAAAAACTCCAATAGGGGGGATGTCGAAAATCAAACTATTTGCTGATGATGTGATACTTTACCTCAAACCGGAAAAACATAATGTTGATCAAATATTGAAGGAATTTACTCGGTTTGAGGCAATCAGAGGTTATAAAATTAATCATAAAAAAACGGAAGTATTGGCATTAAATGTTTGTTGTAATTTTCTTCCAGATATTTTGAAACAACAAGCGTGTTCCTCTGAACCGATCCGCTATTTAGGAATTTATGTATCAAATCAATATGCAGATCTACATAAGCTAAACTATGAAGTAACATTGAGTAAGATCAAAGATTTATTGGGTAAGTGGGGATTCCTTCCTCTTTCTTTGATAGGGCGTGTCGCCCTGATTAAGATGTCAGTACTAACCTTTTCTCAAATGTCCCGATTAAAGTTAGCACAGCATATTTTAGAGAATTGGATAAACTTTTTCGCCAGTTTATCTGGAATGAAAAAGCATCAAGAGTAAAACTATCAGTTCTGCAATTAGATACAAGTTGGGGTGAGTTGGCACTCCCCCATATTCGAACCTATTATGAGGCTGCATTTATGGATATTCTAGTTCGCCTGCATGATAATAGGGGGTCTTTGGAAGGTTTTTTTATGAGGAAAATGGCTGACGAAGCAGGGACTCAGCTCCCAGTGTTTTTAAAAACATCAAAATTACCTAAAAAAGAAAGATATAAGACGCTTCAAGAATTCTCTTCTAGACTTCGGCTTTTTTTTTCAAAAAGCTAAATCGACGGGATTTGAATATTTGGGGTTGTCAGAGGCTAGAAGCTTGGGCCTCCTTATTCGTAGCAGCCATACTAAACTTTGGGAATTAAAAGGTTTTAAGGAGTTAGGCCATTTTTTATTAGGAGGTAGATGTATTACCTGGGAGGAGGTGCAGTTTAGATGTGGCACCCAGAGTAGGTTCCTCTTTTTAGTTTCCTTCAGGTAAGATCCTTGATAGATAAACACGCACCCTTAGGTAACATAGGCACCCTTCAGTCCTTGCGTCTGTGTTTAGAACCAAATTGAGAGGCATAGGGAATTGGTATAGAGTTTTTCAAAATCAAGGGAAGCCTCTTATTGTTACTAATTTTCTGGAAAAAACTAAAAATGAATTGGCCTGCAATTTCTCAATCAGAGAATGGCAAGCGATTTCGCAGTATGGCAATAAGCTACTTAGGGCTGCCAATTTCAAAAGGATGTCTTTCTTGTCCCGATGGTCGGCTTACTACACGCCACAGGCTCTCCATAAAATTTATCCGGAGGTGGAAAATACCTGTTTTTGTTGCCAGCAAGCCGGCGAGGGCAGTTGGCTACATATTGCTTGTACATGCCCTAGATTGAGGCAGTTCTGGCTGTAATTATGTGCAGGGCTTAGCCGCACTCTCGGAACCAATATACAACCAGAACCGGAGTTGGCATTGTTTGGTTTACAAAAACAAAGCCCAAACCAGGTGTTGACAAAAGGGGGCGAAATGTTTATATCAATCTCCTTTTTGGTGGCACGTTCACTGATTCTGCAGAATTGGAAAACAACTAAAACCCCAACTTTTATTGAATGGTATAAAAAATGAAACGAGTTAGAACTTATGAAGAAGTATATGCAAAAAGGGTGGGAGCTGTTAAGAAATTTGCTTCAATTTGGAAACTTTTCAATCAAATGGAAAGGGATCTTCAGGGATAATTTGGCATGATTTAATATGAATTGCCGAATAATTATCTGGATTGTGTTCCAATTAGTAAGGAGGCTTAGGGGTAAGATTTTCTCTGTTGAATCATACTCCAGAGATATCAATTGCACTTGCACTTTTGTTGATGAGAATGGTTTTTCCTTGGAGCATATACCTGTACTTGCACTTGCACTTGATCGGATTGTGTAACTACGCTGTCTAATTATATTTCTTTGATCTTAATTCTATTTGTATTTGCACTTTAGTATAAGAGAAGGCTTGCACTCTAGTTGATGAGAATGAGCTTCCTTGGGAGCATATATTTGCATTTGCACTTGCACTTTATCTGATTGTGTAAACTATGCTGTTTAATTATATTTTTATGACCCCAATTCTATTTGCATTTGCACTTTAGTCCGAAAACAAGCTTGCTGAGTTGGTAATACTTTGTTAGACACACTTCAGTTTCTGTGATATGATCATCCCCGATTATAAAAGTTGTTGTTTTACACTCTACGTATTAATTGTATTAGAATGTATATTTATGCTTTGGATGCTGGCTTCAATGCATATTGTTTTATTCTGCTCAATAAAAAAAAAAGAAAAAAGAATCACCAGGGCACTTTTTGGGGGAACTTTCGTGAAGATTTGTCAAACGATGCCAAGGATATAGGCAAGGCAAAAAACGCTTTTCCTATGGAAACATGGTCTTAACTATAATAATATATGTGTGTGTGTGTGTGCATATATATATATATATATATATATATATATATATATATATTCACTGAAAAAACCATAGGTTTCAGGGGTGTTATAGTTAGGAATTATCATTTAAAAAACCTTTGAAATTCACTGAAAAAACCATAGGTTTCAGGGACGTTATAGTTAGAAATTAGCATTTAAAAAACCTTTGAAATTCACTGAAAAAACCACAGGTTTCAGGGACGTTATAGTTATTTGGACATTTCACTCATACAAAACCAGAGAATTCGGCTGTTATAGTTAATTGAGCTAACTATAACTTGCGCTCCCGCAATGCACTGCTGATGACGTCACATATTACATCATTCATGACATGGTCAGTGACATCACTGATGACATCACTGATGACATCACTGATGACATCTCAAATGACATCACTGATGACATCACTGGTGACATCATCCAGTGACTGTGTGTTTCTTTAAAGTTTAAATATGTTTTATATATATAAATGCCAAGGTGTATTGAAGAATGAGTGGGTGTATGAGTGTCTGAATGGATGATTTAGTAGGTGCGTGACTGACTGTATAAGTGAGTGATTAAACGTGTCTTACTGAATGCATGGGTTAGTGACTAAACTGTGTGAATGTCTGTATCAGTCTGTTAGTTGGTGTGTAAGCAGCTGCATGGGTTGGTGAGTAGCTACATGAGTGTATTCAGCTGAGCTTAGGCAGATAAAATCTAAATGCAGGCGTAAAGAACGGCTTTGGAGAACAGATTATAGCCAGGAACGAAAAAAGGACTATAATTTAGCGTTAGAGGAATATAAGGCAGCGATTATTAATGCTAAAACGGTATATTTTACAACTAAAATTCAGACGGCCAAAAATTCCTCTAAGGAGCTTTTCAACGTCGTGACAAATCTGTCTAAACGTCCACAAGATAGTCAATTTTCTCCAGATCAAAATTTTGTGGACAAGATCGCCTCCTTTTTTCAGATTAAAGTCCAGACTGTTTACAACGATCTTCGTAAGACATTGTCAGATCCCACTGGGGAAATGAGGTTCCAGCCGGAGAACACTCTAACCCAATCTAGCTTGGCGCAATTTTCCTGGCTAGCTACAGAGCGAGTATCAGATTTGTTAATACAAACTAGATCCGGCTCGCCTCTGGATCCCTGCCCTCCGTATATTCTGCACCTGGTTCCTGAGCAAATTAGCGCCCATCTCACCCCTCTTCTTAATGAGGTTATCAAATCTGGGATATATCCTCAGTCTTGGAAAAAGGCCTGTATCAGGCCTATCCTGAAGAAAGTCACCTGAGACCCTACTGAGGTGAAAAACTACCGCCCTATCTCCTGTCTCCTGTTTCCCTCGAAAATTTTAGAAAAAGCCATCAACTCAGAATTAACAGAATATTTAGATAGCAGTCATATTCTCGATGACACCCAACATGGTTTTAGAGCCCGACATTCCACTGAGTCAGCACTTATCATGGCCACCGAAGAGATTCGTAGAGTGATGGATGGTGGGGGTAGAGCCGTCCTCATCTTGCTAGACCTATCAGCCGCGTTCGATACTGTTAACCACGAGGTATTGACGCAACGGCTGAGGGCGGCAGGCATTGAGAGGTCGGCTCTAACCCTATTGACATCTTTTTTGACATCTCGCGAACAACTGATAGTTTGGGATGGTCTCAAGTCTGCAAAATTCGGCCTCCCGTGCGGTGTCCCGCAGGGATCCGCGTTGTCTCCCACTTTGTTTAACCTTTACGTTACCCCTCTGGCCAGACTAATAAGAGATCATGGTCTGATGCTTGTATCATATGCAGACGATACACAGATTGTGGTATCAGTAACCCAAGGTGTGGATGAGACGGCGGCTAGGTTCAGGAATTGCCTAAAGAATGTTATGCAATGGATGAGCTCTAATTTTTAAAGCTCAACACGGAAAAGTCGGAGGTGATGGAATTCGGGCTGAAGCCTTCAATCTGGAGCCAAGTATGGTGGCCCACTGAGGCTGGGAACTGCCCCAGTCCCGTAACAAAGGCCAGGAATCTTGGCTTTATGTTTGACAGCAATCTAAAATTTGCCCAACAAACTAATCAGGTGTCATCTGCTTGTTTCTACATGCTGAAAAACTTGCGCAAAATCCTTCGGTTCATTCCCTTAACCATGAGGAAAACGGTAATCGGGGCTTTGATTCTTTCCAGAATCGATTACGGCAATGCCCTTTACCTGGGAGCAGACAAGGGCCAGATTGCCAAACTACATTCCATTCAGAACGCGGCGGCCCGGGTGCTTTATGGTCTTTCCAAAGATTACCCTACTTCAGCCACCATTAAACTGCTCCACTGGCTCCCGGTTCGGCAGCGAGTGGATTTCAAGGCCCTCTGCCTTGTACACAAAGCCTTGTATGGTGGAGGAGCTGCTGACCTGCAGCTGCTATTCAAGCGGTACTCTCCTCAACGCTGTCTCAGATCATCGAATACAGGTCTGTTCTTGATTCCCAAGATAAAAAAAGTCAGATGGGGAGGCAAGGGTTTCTCGTACCAAGTTGCCAAGCTATGGAACACACTCCCCGCACAGCTCAGACTACAATCAAATAGGACTATTTTTAGGAAGCAAATAAAGACCTGGCTCTTTCCCAAACCGGCAGTTTAATCAGTGTGCCCAGCATTCTTTCACCCAGCGCCAAGACGCCTCGGCATTCGTGCGCTTAATAAATAAGTCAGTCAGTGTCTATATGGGTTATTGATTGGCTGTCTGAGTATCTCTATGGGTGCCTGAGTGTCTGTGTGGGTGGGTGGTGAGTGTGTGACTCTCTGCATGTGTGAGTGGATGATTCACTGGGTGTATGGGTTCAAGACTGCATGTGTGTAGGGCTGTATGGGTGGGTGAGTGTGTGTATGGGTGTGTTGGTGAGTGAATAGATGTCTCAGTGGTACATGTGTGAGTAACTACATATGTGAAAGGCAGTATATGTGAGTGTTGGAGTATATAAATGACTATATGTGAGAGTGAGTGATTATGAGAGTGGCTGTATGGATGAGTGTGTGCTTGTATCAGTGATTGTATAAGAGAGTAAGTATGTGTTAGTATCTGTATGAAAAAGTGAGGTGGTGTGTGTATAACTGTATAGGTGAGTAAATGGGAGTGTGATTGATTCTTTGCATGACTGACTAGGTGTGTGAGTGACTCTATGGATGAGTGGCGGTGTGTGAGTGTCTGTAAAGGTGTATGAGTGCACATGATAGTGCTGTATTGATGAGTGACTGCATGTATGAGTGACTGTATGGGTGAATGAGTGGATGTGTGTGTAGACCTAGGAATCAGTGAGTGGGTATGTAGTAACTGGTATTGGTGTGTCTATGGTTTCGAAAATGATAGTCTGTATTTTAGAGTGGGTGTATCAATGGCTATATTAGGGTATGCAGAGGTGCATCAGATTATCACGTGGATGATGTCATCAGTGATGTCATCAGTGATGTCATTTGAGATGTCATCAGTGATGTCATCAGTGATGTCACTGACCAAGTCATGAATGATGTAATATGTGAGGCAAGAGAGGTGCAGAAAGAGAAAAAGAGGGTGCAGAAAGAGGCAAGAGATCTGCAGTAAAAAGCAACAGAGGTGCTGAAAGAGGCAAGTGAGATGCAGAAAGAGGCAAGAGATCTGCAGAAAAAAGCAACAGAGGTGCTGAAAGAGGCAAGTGAGGTACAGAAAGAAGCAAGAGAGGTGCAGAAAGAGGCAATAGAAGTGCAGAAAGAAGCAACAGAGGTGCATAAAGAGGCAAGAGGGGTGCAGAAAGAGGAGAGAGAAGTACAGAAAGAAGCAAAAGAGGTGCAGAGGGAGGCACGAGGGGTGCAGAAAGAAGGAAGAGAAGTGCAGAAAGAAGCAACAGAGGTGCTGAAAGAGGCACGAAGGGTGCAGAAAGAGGCAAGAGAAGTGCAGAAAGAAGCAACAGAGGTGCAGAGAGAGGCACGAGGGGTGCAGAAAGAAGGAAGAGAAGTGCAGAAAGAAGCAACAGAGGTGCTGAAAGAGGCACGAAGGGTGCAAAAAGAGGCAAGAGAAGTGCAGAAAGAAGCAAAAGAGGTACAGAAAGAGGCAAGAGTGGTGCGGAAAGAGGGAAGAGATGTGTAGAAAGAGGCAAGAGAGTTGCAGAAAGAGGGAAGAGGGTTGCAGGAAGAGGCAAGAGGGGTGCAGAAATAAGCAACAAAGGTGCCGAAAGAGGCAAGAGAGGTGCAGAAAGAAGCAAGTGAAGTGCAGAAAGAGGCAACAGAGGTGCAGAAAGATGCAAGAGAGGTGCAGAAACAAGCAAGAGAAGTGCAGAAAGAGGCAAGAGAATTGCTGAAAGAAACAACAGAGGTGTAGAAAGAAGCAAGAGAAGTGCAGAAAGAGGCAAGTGAGGTGCAGAAAGAAGCAAGAGCAGTGCAGAAAGAACCAACAGAGGTGCAAAAAGAGGCAATAGGGGTGCAGAAAAAGGTAGGAGGGGTGCACAAAGAGGCAAGAGAGGTACAGGAAGAGGCAGTAGGGGTGCAGAAAGAAGGAAGATAAGTGCAGAAATAAGTAACAGAGGTGCTCAAAGAGGCGCAAAGGGTGCAGAAAGAGCAAGAGAAGTACAGAAAGAGCAACAGATGTGCTGAAAGAGGCATGAAGGGTGCAGAAAGAGGCAAGAGAAGTGCAGAAAGAAGCAACAGAGGTGCTGAAAGAGGTAAGATTGGTGCAGAAAGAGCGAAGAGAGGTGTAGAAAGAGGCAAGAGAGTTGCACAAAGAGGGCAGAACGGTGCAGAAAGAGGCAAGAGGGGTGCAGAAAGAGGCAAGAGAAGTGCAGAAAGAAGCAACAGAGGTACAGAAAGAGGCAAGAGTGGTGCAGAAAGAGGGAAGAGAGGTGTAGAAAGAGGCAAGAGAGTTGCACAAAGAGGGAAGAGGGGTGCAGAAAGAGGCAAGAGATCTGCAGATAAAATCAACAGAGGTGCTGAAAGAGGCAAGTGAGGTGCAGAAATAAGCAATAGAGGTGCAGAAAGAGGCAACAGAAGTGCAGAAAGAAGCAACAGAGGTACAGAAAGAGGCACGAGGGGTGTAGCAAGAGGCAAGATAGGTGCAGAAAGAGAAAAGAGGGTGCAGATAGAGGCAAGAGATCTGCAGAAAAAAGCAACAGAGGTGCTAAAAGAGGCACGTGAGGTGCAGAAAGAGGCAAGAGACCTGCAGAAAAAAGCAAGAGAGGTGCTGAAAGAGGCAAGTGAGGTGCAGAAAGAAGCAAGAGAGGTGCAGAAAGAAGGAAGAGAAGTGCAGAAAGAAGCAACAGAGGTGCTGAAAGAGGCACGAAGGGTGCAGAAAGAGGCAAGAGAAGTGCAGAAAGAAGCAAAAGAGGTACAGAAAGAGGCAAGAGTGGTGCGGAAATAGGGAAGAGATGTGTAGAAAGAGGCAAGAGAGTTGCACAAAGAGGGAAGAGGGTTGCAGAAAGAGGCAAGAGGGGTGCAGAAATAAGCAACAGAGGTGCCGAAAGAGGCAAGAGAGGTGCAGAAAGAAGCAAGTGAAGTGCAGACAGAGGCAACAGAGGTGCAGAAAGATGCAAGAGAGGTGCAGAAACAAGCTAGAGAAGTGCAGAAAGAGGCAAGAGAATTGCTGAAAGAAACAACAGAGGTGTAGAAAGAAGCAAGAGAAGGCCAGAAAGAGGCAAGTGAGGTGCAGAAAGAAGCAAGAGCAGTGCAGAAAGAACCAACAGAGGTGCAAAAAGAGGCAATAGGGGTGCAGAAAAGGAAGGAGGGGTGCACAAAGAGGCAAGAGAGGTACAGAAAGAGGCAGTAGGGGTGCAGAAAGAAGGAAGATAAGTGCAGAAATAAGTAACAGAGGTGCTCAAAGAGGCGCAAGGAGTGCAGAAAGAGCAAGAGAAGTACAGAAAGAGCAACAGATGTGCTGAAAGAGGCATGAAGGGTGCAGAAAGAGGCAAGAGAAGTGCAGAAAGAAGCAACAGAGGTGCTGAAAGAGGTAAGATTGGTGCAGAAAGAGGGAAGAGAGGTGTAGAAAGAGGCAAGAGAGGTTGCACAAAGAGGGCAGAACGGTGCAGAAAGAGGCAAGAGGGGTGCAGAAAGAGGCAAGAGAAGTGCATGAAAGAAGCACCAGAGGTACAGAAAGAGGCAAGAGTGGTGCAGAAAGAGGCAAGAGAAGTGCAGAAAAGAAGCAACAGAGGTGCTGAAAGAGGTAAGATTGGTGCAGAAAGAGGGAAGAGAGGTGTAGAAAGAGGCAAGAGAGTTGCACAAAGAGGGCAGAACGGTGCAGAAAGAGGCAAGAGGGGTGCAGAAAGAGGCAAGAGAAGTGATGAAAGAAGCACCAGAGGTACAGAAAGAGGCAAGAGTGGTGCAGAAAGAGGGAAGAGAGGTGTAGAAAGAGGCAAAAGAGTTGCACAAAGAGGGAAGAGGGGTGCAGAAAGAGGCAAGAGATCTGCAGATAAAATCAACAGAGGTGCTGAAAGAGGCAAGTGAAGTGCAGAAATAAGCAATAGAGGTGCAGAAAGAGGCAACAGAAGTGCAGAAAGAAGCAACAGAGGTGCAGAAAGAGGCACGAGGGGTGTAGCAAGAGGCAAGATAGGTGCAGAAAGAGAAAAGAGGGTGCAGATAGAGGCAAGAGATCTGCAGAAAAAAGCAACAGAGGTGCTAAAAGAGGCACGTGAGGTGCGGAAAGAGGCAAGAGACCTGCAGAAAAAAGCAAGAGAGGTGCTGAAAGAGGCAAGTGAGGTGCAGAAAGAAGCAAGAGAGGTGCAGAAAGAAGGAAGAGAAGTGCAGAAAGCAGTAACAGAGGTGCTGAAAGAGGCACGAAGGGTGCAAAAAGAGCAAGAGAAGAACAGAAAGAGGCAACAGAAGTACAGGAAGAGGCAAGAGAGATGCAGACACAGGCAGGAACGGTGCAGAAAGAGGGAACAGGGGTGCAGAAAGAGGCAAGAGAGGTGCAGAAAGAGAAAAGAGGGGTGCAGAAAGAGGCAAGAGATCTGCAGAAAAAAGCAACAGAGGTTCTGAAAGAGGCAAGTGAGGTGCAGAAAGGGGCAAGAGATCTGCAGAAAAAGCAACAGAGGTGCTGAAAGAGGCAAGTGAGGTGCAGAAAGCAGCAAGAGAGGTGCAGAAAGAGGCAATAGACGTGCAGAAAGAAGCAACAGAGGTGCAGAAAGAGGCAAGAGGGGTGCAGAAAGAGTCAAGAGAAGTGCAAAAAGATGCAACAGAGGTACAGAAAGAGGCAAGAGAGGTGCAGAAAGAGGCAAGAGAGGTGCAGAAAGAGGCAGGAAAGGTACAGAAAGAGGCAAGATAGGTGCAGAATGAGAAAAGAGGGGTGCAGACAAAGGCAAGGGATCTGCAGAAAAAAGCAACAGAGGTGCTGAAAGAGGCAAGTGAGGTGCAGAAAGAGGCAAGAGATCTGCAAAAAAAAGCAACAGAGGTGCTGAAAGAGGCTAGTGAGGTGCAGGAAGAAGCAAGAGAGGTGCATAAAGAAGGAAGAGAAGTGCAGAAAGAAGTAACAGAGGTGCTGAAAGAGGCACGAAGGGTGCAGAAAGAACAAGAGAAGTACGGAAAGAGGCAACAGAGGTACAGAAAGAGGCAAGAGAGGGGCAGAAAGAGGGAACAGGGGTACAGAAAGAGGCAAGAGAGGTGCAGAAAGAGAAAAGAGGGTTGCAGAAAGAGGCAAGAGATCTGCAGTAAAAAGCAATAGAGGTGCTGAAAGAGGCAAGTGAGGTACAGAAAGAAGCAAGAGAGGTGCAGAAAGAGGCAATAGAAGTGCAGAAAGAAGCAAGAGAGGTGCAGAAAGAGGCAATAGAAGTGCAGAAAGAAGCAACAGAGGTGCAGAAAAAGGCAAGAGGGGTGGGTGCAGAAAGAGGAGAGAGAAGTACAGAAAGAAGCAAAAGAGGTGCTCAAAGGGGCAAGAGGGTTGCAGAAAGAGGCAGGAGCAGTGCATAAAGAACTAAGAGAAGTGCAGAAAGAAGCAACAGATGTGCAGAGGGAGGCACGAGGGGTGCAGAAAGAAGGAAGAGAAGTGCAGAAAGAAGCAACAGAGGTGCTGAAAGAGGCACGAAGGGTGCAGAAAGAGGCAAGAGAAGTGCAGAAAGAAGCAAAAGAGGTACAGAAAGAGGCAAGAGTGGTGCAGAAAGAGGGAAGAGATGTGTAGAAAGAGGCAAGAGAGTTGCACAAAGAGGGAAGAGGGTTGCAGAAAGAGGCAAGAGGGGTGCAGAAATAAGCAACAGAGGTGCCGAAAGAGGCAAGAGAGGTGCAGAAAGAAGCAAGTGAAGTGCAGAAAGAGTTAACAGAGGTGCAGAAAGATGCAAGAGAGGTGCAGAAACAAGCAAGAGAAGTGCAGAAAGAGGCAAGAGAATTGCTGAAAGAAACAACAGAGGTGTAGAAAGAAGCAAGAGAAGTGCAGAAAGAGGCAAGTGAGGTGCAGAAAGAAGCAAGAGCAGTGCAGAAAGAACCAACAGAGGTGCAAAAAGAGGCAATAGGGGTGCAGAAAAAGGTAGGAGGGGTGCACAAAGAGGCAAGAGAGGTACAGAAAGAGGCAGTAGGGGTGCAGAAAGAAGGAAGATAAGTGCAGAAATAAGTAACAGAGGTGCTCAAAGAGGCGCAAAGGGTGCAGAAAGAGCAAGAGAAGTACAGAAAGAGCAACAGATGTGCTGAAAGAGGCATGAAGGGTGCAGAAAGAGGCAAGAGAAGTGCAGAAAGAAGCAACAGAGGTGCTGAAAGAGGTAAGATTGGTGCAGAAAGAGCGAAGAGAGGTGTAGAAAGAAGGCAAGAGAGTTTCACAAAGAGGGCAGAACAGGTGCAGAAAGAGGCAAGAGGGTGCAGAAAGAGGCAAGAGAGGTGCAGAAAGAGGCAAGAGGGGTGCAGAAAGAGGTAAGATTGGGGCAGAAAGAGGGAAGAGAGGTGTAGAAAGATGCAAAAGAGTTGCACAAAGAGGGAAGAGGGGTGCAGAAAGAGGCAAGAGATCTGCAGATAAAATCAACAGAGGTGCTGAAAGAGGCAAGTGAAGTGCAGAAATAAGCAATAGAGGTGCAGAAAGAGGCAACAGAAGTGCAGAAAGAAGCAACAGAGGTGCAGAAAGAGGCACCAGGGGTGTAGCAAGAGGCAAGATAGGTGCAGAAAGAGAAAAGAGGGTGCAGATAGAGGCAAGAGATCTGCAGAAAAAAGCAACAGAGGTGCTAAAAGAGGCACGTGAGGTGCAGAAAGAGGTAAGAGACCTGCAGAAAAAAGCAAGAGAGGTGCTGAAAGAGGCAAGTGAGGTGCAGAAAGAAGCAAGAGAGGTGCAGAAAGAAGGAAGAGAAGTGCAGAAAGAAGCAACAGAGGTGCTGAAAGAGGCACGAAGGGTGCAGAAAGAGGCAAGAGAAGGGCAGAAAGAAGCAAAAGAGGTACAGAAAGAGGCAAGAGTGGTGCGGAAATAGGGAAGAGATGTGTAGAAAGAGGCAAGAGAGTTGCACAAAGAGGGAAGAGGGTTGCAGAAAGAGGCAAGAGGGTGCAGAAATAAGCAACAGAGGTGCCGAAAGAGGCAAGAGAGGTGCAGAAAGAAGCAAGTGAAGTGCAGAAAGAGGCAACAGAGGTGCAGAAAGATGCAAGAGAGGTGCAGAAACAAGCTAGAGAAGTGCAGAAAGAGGCAAGAGAATTGCTGAAAGAAACAACAGAGGTGTAGAAAGAAGCAAGAGAAGGCCAGAAAGAGGCAAGTGAGGTGCAGAAAGAAGCAAGAGCAGTGCAGAAAGAACCAACAGAGGTGCAAAAAGAGGCAATAGGGGTGCAGAAAAAGGAAGGAGTGGTGCACAAAGAGGCAAGAGAGGTACAGACAGAGGCAGTAGGGGTGCAGAAAGAAGGAAGATAAGTGCAGAAATAAGTAACAGAGGTGCTCAAAGAGGCGCAAAGGGTGCAGAAAGAGCAAGAAAAGTACAGAAAGAGCAACAGATGTGCTGAAAGAGGCATGAAGGGTGCAGAAAGAGGCAAGAGAAGTGCAGAAAGAAGCAACAGAGGTGCTGAAAGAGGTAAGATTGGTGCAGAAAGAGGGAAGAGAGGTGTAGAAAGAGGCAAGAGAGTTGCACAAAGAGGGCAGAACGGTGCAGAAAGAGGCAAGAGGGGTGCAGAAAGAGGCAAGAGAAGTGATGAAAGAAGCACCAGAGGTACAGAAAGAGGCAAGAGTGGTGCAGAAAGAGGGAAGAGAGGTGTAGAAAGAGGCAAGAGAGTTGCACAAAGAGGGAAGAGGGGTGCAGAAAGAGGCAAGAGATCTGCAGATAAAATCAACAGAGGTGCTGAAAGAGGCAAGTAAGGTGCAGAAATAAGCAATAGAGGTGCAGAAAGAGGCAACAGAAGTGCAGAAAGAAGCAACAGAGGTGCAGAAAGAGGCACGCAGAGGGTGGTAGCAAGAGGCAAGATAGGTGCAGAAAGAGAAAAGAGGGTGCAGAAAGAGGCAAGAGATCTGCAGAAAAAAGCAAGAGAGGTGCTGAAAGAGGCACGTGAGGTGCAGAAAGAGGCAAGAGACCTGCAGAAAAAAGCAAGAGAGGTGCTGAAAGAGGCAGGTGAGGTGCAGAAAGAAGCAAGAGAGGTGCAGAAAGAAGGAAGAGAAGTGCAGAAAGCAGTAACAGAGGTGCTGAAAGAGGCACGAAGGGTGCAGAAAGAGCAAGAGAAGTACAGAAAGAGGCAACAGAAGTACAGGAAGAGGCAAGAGAGATGCAGACACAGGCAGGAACGGTGCAGAAAGAGGGAACAGGGGTGCAGAAAGAGGCAAGAGAGGTGCAGAAAGAGAAAAGAGGGTGCAGAAAGAGGCAAGAGATCTGCAGAAAAAAGCAACAGAGGTTCTGAAAGAGGCAAGTGAGGTGCAGAAAGGGGCAAGAGAACTGCAGAAAAAAGCAACAGAGGTGCTGAAAGAGGCAAGTGAGGTGCAGAAAGCAGCAAGAGAGGTGCAGAAAGAGGCAATAGACGTGCAGAAAGAAGCAACAGAGGTGCAGAAAGAGGCAAGAGGGGTGCAGAAAGAGTCAAGAGAAGTGCAGAAAGATGCAGCAGAGGTACAGAATGAGGCAAGAGAAGTGCAGAAAGAGGCAAGAGAGGTGCAGAAAGAGGCAGGAAAGGTACAGAAAGAGGCAAGATAGGTGCAGAATGAGAAAAGAGGGGTGCAGACAAAGGCAAGGGATCTGCAGAAAAAGCAACAGAGGTGCTGAAAGAGGCAAGTGAGGTGCAGAAAGAGGCAAGAGATCTGCAGAAAAAGCAACAGAGGTGCTGAAAGAGGCTAGTGAGGTGCAGGAAGAAGCAAGAGAGGTGCATAAAGAAGGAAGAGACAGTGCAGAAAGAAGTAACAGAGGTGCTGAAAGAGGCACGAAGGGATGCAGAAAGAACAAGAGAAGTACAGAAAGAGGCAACAGAGGTACAGAAAGAGGCAAGAGAGGGGCAGAAAGAGGGAACAGGGGTACAGAAAGAGGCAAGAGAGGTGCAGAAAGAGAAAAGAGGGTTGCAGAAAGAGGCAAGAGATCTGCAGTAAAAGCAACAGAGGTGCTGAAAGAGGCAAGTGAGGTGCAGAAAGAAGCAAGAGAGGTGCAGAAAGAGGCAATAGAGGTGCAGAAAGAAGCAAGAGAGGTGCAGAAAGAGGCAATAGAAGTGCAGAAAGAAGCAACAGAGGTGCAGAAAGAGGCAAGAGGGGTGCAGAAAGAGGAGAGAGAAGTACAGAAAGAAGCAAAAGAGTTGCTCAAAGAGGCAAGAGGGATGCAGAAAGAGGCAGGAGCAGTGCATAAAGAACCAAGAGAAGTGCAGAAAGAAGCAACAGAGGTGCAGAGGGAGGCACGAGGGGTGCAGAAAGAAGGAAGAGAAGTGCAGAAAGAAGCAACAGAGGTGCTGAAAGAGGCACGAAGGGTGCAGAAAGAGGCAAGAGAAGTGCAGAAAGAAGCAAAAGAGGTACAGAAAGAGGCAAGAGTGGTGCAGAAAGAGGGAAGAGATGTGTAGAAAGAGGCAAGAGAGTTGCACAAAGAGGGAAGAGGGTTGCAGAAAGAGGCAAGAGGGGTGCAGAAATAAGCAACAGAGGTGCCGAAAGAGGCAAGAGAGGTGCAGAAAGAAGCAAGTGAAGTGCAGAAAGAGGCAACAGAGGTGCAGAAAGAAGCAAGAGAGGTACAGAAAGAAGGAAGAGAAGTGCAGAAAGAAGTAACAGAGGTGCTGAAAGAGGCGCGAAGGGTGCAGAAAGAGCAAGAGAAGTGCGGAAAGAGGCAAGAGAGGTACAGAAAGAGGCAAGAGAGGTGCAGAAACAGGCAGGAAAGGTGCAGAAAGAGGGCACAGGGGTGCAGAAAGAGAAAGAGGCAAGAGAGGTGCAGAAAGAGAAAAGAGGGGTGTAGAAAGAGGCAAGAGATCTGCAGTAAAAAGCAACAGAGGTGCTGAAAGAGGTAAGTGAGGTGCAGAAAGAGGCAAGAGATCTGCAGAAAAAAGCAACAGAGGTGCTGAAAGAAGCAAGTGAGGTTCAGAAAGAAGCAAGAGAGGTGCAGAAAGAGGCAACAGAAGTGCAGAAAGAAGCAACAGAGGTGCAGAAAGAGGCACGAGGGGTGCAGAAAGAGGCAAGAGAAGTGCAGAAAGATGCAACAGAGGTACGGAAAGAGGCAAGAGAGGTGCAGAAAGAGGCAGGAAAGGTGCAGAAAGAGGCAAGAAAGGTGCAGAAAGAGAAAAGAGGGTGCAGAAAGAGGCAAGTGATCTGCAGAAAAAAGCAAGAGAGGTGCTGAAAGAGGCACGTGAGGTGCAGAAAGAGGCAAGAGACCTGCAGAAAAAAGCAAGAGAGGTGCTGAAAGAGGCAAGTGAGGTGCAGAAAGAAGCAAGAGAGGTGCAGAAAGAAGGAAGAGAAGTGCAGAAAGCAGTAACAGAGGTGCTGAAAGAGGCACAAAGGGTGCAGAAAGAGCAAGAGAAGTACAGAAAGGGGCAACAGAGGTACAGGAAGAGGTAAGAGAGGTGCAGACACAGGCAGGAACGGTGCAGAAAGAGGGAACAGGGGTGCAGAAAGAGGCAAGAGAGGTGCAGAAAGAGAAAAGAGGGGTGCAGAAAGAGGCAAGAGATCTGCAGAAAAAAGCAACAGAGGTGCTGAAAGAGGCAAGTGAGGTGCAGAAAGGGGCAAGAGAACTGCAGAAAAAAGCAACAGAGGTGCTGAAAGAGGCAAGTGAGGTGCAGAAAGCAGCAAGAGAGGTGCAGAAAGAGGCAATAGACGTGCAGAAAGAAGCAACAGAGGTGCAGAAAGAGGCAAGAGGGGTGCAGAAAGAGGCAAGAGAAGTGCAGAAAGATGCAACAGAGGTACAGAAAGAGGCAAGAGAGGTGCAGAAAGAGGCAAGAGAGGTGCAGAAAGAGGCAGGAAAGGTACAGAAAGAGGCAAGATAGGTGCAGAATGAGAAAAGAGGGGTGCAGATAAAGGCAAGGGATCTGCAGAAAAAACCAACAGAGGTGCTGAAAGAGGCAAGTGAGGTGCAGAAAGCAGCAAGAGAGGTGCAGAAAGAGGCAATAGACGTGCAGAAAGAAGCAACAGAGGTGCAGAAAGAGGCAAGAGGGGTGCAGAAAGAGGCAGAGAAGTGCAGAAAGATGCAACAGAGGTACAGAAAGAGGCAAGAGAGGTGCAGAAAGAGGCAAGAGAGGTGCAGAAAGAGGCAGGAAAGGTACAGAAAGAGGCAAGATAGGTGCAGAATGAGAAAAGAGGGGTGCAGATAAAGGCAAGGGATCTGCAGAAAAAAGCAACAGAGGTGCTGAAAGAGGCAAGTGAGGTGCAGAAAGAGGCAAGAGATCTGCAGAAAAAAGCAACAGAGGTGCTGAAAGAGGCAAGTGAGGTGCAGAAAGAAGCAAGAGAGGTGCATAAAGAAGGAAGAGAAGTGCAGAAAGAAGTAACAGAGGTGCTGAAAGAGGCGCGAAGGGTGCAGAAAGAACAAGAGAAGTACGGAAAGAGGCAACAGAGGTACAGAAAGAGGCAAGAGAGGTGCAGAAACAGGCAGGAAAGGTGCAGAAAGAGGGAACAGGGGTACAGAAAGAGGCAAGAGAGGTGCAGAAAGAGAAAAGAGGGTTGCAGAAAGAGGCAAGAGATGAGCAGTAAAAAGCAATAGAGGTGCTGAAAGAGGCAAGTGAGATGCAGAAAGAGGTAAGAGATCTGCATAAAAAAGCAACAGAGCTGCTGAAAGAGGCAAGTGAGGTACAGAAAGAAGCAAGAGAGGTGCAGAAAGAGGCAATAGAAGTGCAGAAAGAAGCAACAGAGGTGCAGAAAGAGGCAAGAGGGGTGCAGAAAGAGGAGAGAGAAGTACAGAAAGAAGCAAAAGAGGTGCTCAAAGAGGCAAGAGGGATGCAGAAAGAGGCAGGAGCAAGGCACAAAGAACCAAGAGAAGTGCAGAAAGAAACAACAGAGGTGCAGAGGGAGGCACGAGGGGTGCAGAAAGAAGGAAGAGAAGTGCAGAAAGAAGCAAAAGAGGTGCTGAAAGAGGCACGAAGGGTCTGAAAGAGGCAAGAGAAGTGCAGAAAGAAGCAAAAGAGGTACAGAAAGAGGCAAGAGTGGTGCAGAAAGAGGGAAGAGATGTGTAGAAAGAGGCAAGAGAGTTGCACAAAGAGGAAGAGGGTTGCAGAAAGAAGCAAGAGGGGTGCAGAAATAAGCAACAGAGGTGCCGAAAGAGGCAAGAGAGGTGCAGAAAGAAGCAAGTGAAGTGCCGAAAGAGGCAACAGAGGTGCAGAAAGACGCAAGAGAGGTGCAGAAACAAGCAAGAGAAGTGCAGAAAGAGGCAAGAGAATTGCTGAAAGAAACAACAGAGGTGTAGAAAGAAGCAAGAGAAGTGCAGAAAGAGGCAAGAGAGGTGCAGAAAGAAGCAAGAGCAGTGCAGAAAGAACCAACAGAGGTGTAAAAAGAGGCAAGAGGGGTGCAGAAAAAGGTAGGAGGGGTGCACAAAGAGGAAAGAGAGGTACAGAAAGAGGCAGTAGGGGTGCAGAAAGAAGGAAGATAAGTGCAGAAATAAGTAACAGAGGTGCTCAAACAGGCGTAAAGGGTGCAGATAGAGCAAGAGCAGTACAGAAAGAGCAACAGAGGTGCTGAAAGAGGCATGAAGGGTGCAGAAAGAGGCAAGAGGGGTGCTGAAAGAGGCAAGAGAAGTGCAGAAAGAAGCAACAGAGGTACATAAAGAGGCAAGAGTGGTGCAGAAAGAGCGAAGAGAGGTGTAGAAAGAGGCAAGAAAGATGCACAAAGAGGGAAGAGGGGTGCAGAAAGAGTCAAGAGATCTGCAGATAAAATCAACAGAGGTGCTGAAAGAGGCAAGTGAGGTGCAGAAATAAGCAATAGAGGTGCAGAAAGAGGCAACAAAAGTGCAGAAAGAAGCAACAGAGGTACAGAAAGAGGCAAGAGAGGTGCATAAAGAGGCAGGAAAGGTACAGAAAGAGGCAAGATAGGTGCAGAAAGAGAAAAGAGTGTACATAAAGAGGCAAGAGATCTGCAGAAAAAAGCAACAGAGGTGCTGAAGGAGGCACGTGAGGTGCAGAAAGAGGCAAGAGACCTGCAGAAAAAAGCAAGAGAGGTGCTGAAAGAGGCAAGTGAGGTGCAGAAAGAAGCAAGAGAGGTGCAGAAAGAAGCAAGAGAAGTGCAGAAAGAAGTAACAGAGGTGCTGAAAGAGGCACGAAGGGTGCAGAAAGAGGAGAGAGAAGTACAGAAAGAAGCAAAAGAGGTGCTCAAAGAGGGAAGAGGGATGCAGAAAAAAAGCAACAGAGGTGCAGAAAGAGGCAAGAGGGGTGCAGAAAGAGGCAAGAGAAGTGCAGAAAGATGCAACAGAGGTACAGAAAGAGGCAAGAGAGGTGCAGAAAGAGGCAAGAGAGGTGCAGAAAGAGGCAGGAAAGGTACAGAAAGAGGCAAGATAGGTGCAGAATGAGAAAAGAGTGGTGCAGATAAAGGCAAGGGATCTGCAGAAAAAACCAACAGAGGTGCTGAAAGAGGCAAGTGAGGTGCAGAAAGCAGCAAGAGAGGTGCAGAAAGAAGGCAATAGACGTGCAGAAAGAAGCAACAGAGGTGCAGAAAGAGGCAAGAGGGGTGCAGAAAGAGGCAAGAGAAGTGCAGAAAGATGCAACAGAGGTACAGAAAGAGGCAAGAGAGGTGCAGAAAGAGGCAAGAGAGGTGCAGAAAGAGGCAGGAAAGGTACAGAAAGAGGCAAGATAGGTGCAGAATGAGAAAAGAGGGTGCAGATAAGAGGCAAGGGATCTGCAGAAAAAAGCAACAGAGGTGCTGAAAGAGGCAAGTGAGGTGCAGAAAGAGGCAAGAGATCTGCAGAAAAAGCAACAGAGGTGCTGAAAGAGGCAAGTGAGGTGCAGAAAGAAGCAAGAGAGGTGCATAAAGAAGGAAGAGAAGTGCAGAAAGAAGTAACAGAGGTGCTGAAAGAGGGCAGAGGGATGCAGAAAGAACAAGAGAAGTACGGAAAGAGGCAACAGAGGTACAGAAAGAGGCAAGAGAGGTGCAGAAACAGGCAGGAAAGGTGCAGAAAGAGGGAACAGGGGTACAGAAAGAGGCAAGAGAGGTGCAGAAAGAGAAAAGAGGGTTGCAGAAAGAGGCAAGAGATGAGCAGTAAAAAGCAATAGAGGTGCTGAAAGAGGCAAGTGAGATGCAGAAAGAGGTAAGAGATCTGCATAAAAAAGCAACAGAGCTGCTGAAAGAGGCAAGTGAGGTACAGAAAGAAGCAAGAGAGGTGCAGAAAGAGGCAATAGAAGTGCAGAAAGAAGCAACAGAGGTGCAGAAAGAGGCAAGAGGGGTGCAGAAAGAGGAGAGAGAAGTACAGAAAGAAGCAAAAGAGGTGCTCAAAGAGGCAAGAGGGATGCAGAAAGAGGCAGGAGCAGTGCATAAAGAACCAAGAGAAGTGCAGAAAGAAGCAACAGAGGTGCAGAGGGAGGCACGAGGGGTGCAGAAAGAAGCAACAGAGGTGCTGAAAGAGGCACGAAGGGTGCAGAAAGAGGCAAGAGAAGTGCAGAAAGAAGCAAAAGAGGTACAGAAAGAGGCAAGAGTGGTGCAGAAACAGGGAAGAGATGTGTAGAAAGAGGCAAGAGAGTTGCACAAAGAGGGAAGAGGGTTGCAGAAAGAAGAAAGAGGGGTGCAGAAATAAGCAACAGAGGTGCCGAAAGAGGCAAGAGAGGTGCAGAAAGAAGCAAATGAAGTGCCGAAAGAGGCAACAGAGGTGCAGAAAAGACGCAAGAGAGGTGCAGAAACAAGCAAGAGAAGTGCAGAAAGAGGCAAGAGAATTGCTGAAAGAAACAACAGAGGTGTAGAAAGAAGCAAGAGAAGTGCAGAAAGAGGCAAGAGAGGTGCAGAAAGAAGCAAGAGCAGTGCAGAAATAACCAACAGAGGTGCAAAAGAGGCAAGAGGGTGCAGAAAAAGGTAGGAGGGGTGCACAAAGAGGCAAGAGAGGTACAGAAAGAGGCAGTAGGGGTGCATAAAGAAGGAAGATAAGTGCAGAAATAAGTAACAGAGGTGCTCAAACAGGCGCAAAGGGTGCAGATAGAGCAAGAGCAGTACAGAAAGAGCAACAGAGGTGCTGAAAGAGGCATGAAGGGTGCAGAAAGAGGCAAGAGGGGTGCAGAAAGAGGCAAGAGAAGTGCAGAAACAAGCAACAGAGGTACATAAAGAGGCAAGAGTGGTGCAGAAAGAGGGAAGAGAGGTGTAGAAAGAGGCAAGAGAGATGCACAAAGAGGGAAGAGGGGTGCAGAAAGAGTCAAGAGATCTGCAGATAAAATCAACAGAGGTGCTGAAAGAGGCAAGTGAGGTGCAGAAATAAGCAATAGAGGTGCAGAAAGAGGCAACAGAAGTGCAGAAAGAAGCAACAGAGGTACAGAAAGAGGCAAGAGAGGTGCAGAAAGAGGCAGGAAAGGTACATAAAGAGGCAAGATAGGTGCAGAAAGAGAAAAGAGTGTACATAAAGAGGCAAGAGATCTGCAGAAAAAAGCAACAGAGGTGCTGAAGGAGGCACGTGAGGTGCAGAAAGAGGCAAGAGACCTGCAGAAAAAAACAAGAGAGGTGCTGAAAGAGGCAAGTGAGGTGCAGAAAGAAGCAAGAGAGGTGCAGAAAGAAGGAAGAGAAGTGCAGAAAGCAGTAACAGAGGTGCTGAAAGAGGCACAAAGGGTGCAGAAAGAGGCAACAGAGGTACAGGAAGAGAAAAGAGGGGTGCAGAAAGAGGCAAGAGATCTGCAGAAAAAGCAACAGAGGTGCTGAAAGAGGCAAGTGAGGTGCAGAAAGGGGCAAGAGAACTGCAGAAAAAAGCAACAGAGGTGCTGAAAGAGGCAAGTGAGGTGCAGAAAGCAGCAAGAGAGGTGCAGAAAGAGGCAATAGACGTGCAGAAAGAAGCAACAGAGGTGCAGAAAGAGGCAAGAGGGTGCAGAAAGAGGCAAGAGAAGTGCAGAAAGATGCAACAGAGGTACAGAAAGAGGAAAGAGAGGTGCAGAAAGAGGCAAGAGAGGTGCAGAAAGAGGCAGGAAAGGTACAGAAAGAGGCAAGATAGGTGCAGAATGAGAAAAGAGGGGTGCAGATAAAGGCAAGGGATCTGCAGTAAAAAGCAATAGAGGTGCTGAAAGAGGCAAGTGAGATGCAGAAAGCAGCAAGAGAGGTGCAGAAAGAGGCAATAGACGTGCAGAAAGAAGCAACAGAGGTGCAGAAAGAGGCAAGAGGGGTGCAGAAAGAGGCAAGAGAAGTGCAGAAAGATGCAACAGAGGTACAGAAAGAGGCAAGAGAGGTGCAGAAAGAGGCAAGAGAGGTGCAGAAAGAGGCAGGAAAGGTACAGAAAGAGGCAAGATAGGTGCAAAATGAGAAAAGAGGGGTGCAGATAAAGGCAAGGGATCTGCAGAAAAAAGCAACAGAGGTGCTGAAAGAGGCAAGTGAGGTGCAGAAAGAGGCAAGAGATCTGCAGAAAAAAGCAACAGAGGTGCTGAAAGAGGAAAGTGAGGTGCAGAAAGAAGCAAGAGAGGTGCATAAAGAAGGAAGAGAAGTGCAGAAAGAAGTAACAGAGGTGCTGAAAGAGGCGCGAAGGGTGCAGAAAGAACAAGAGAAGTACGGAAAGAGGCAACAGAGGTACAGAAAGAGGCAAGACAGGTGCAGAAACAGGCAGGAAAGGTGCAGAAAGAGGGAACAGGGGTACAGAAAGAGGCAAGAGAGGTGCAGAAAGAGAAAAGAGGGTTGTAGAAAGAGGCAAGAGATGAGCAGTAAAAAGCAATAGAGGTGCTGAAAGAGGCAAGTGAGATGCAGAAAGAGGTAAGAGATCTGCATAAAAAAGCAACAAGAGGCTGCTGAAAGGGGCAAGTGAGGTACAGAAAGAAGCAAGAGAGGTGCAGAAAGAGGCAATAGAAGTGCAGAAAGAAGCAACAGAGGTGCAGAAAGAGGCAAGAGGGGTGCAGAAAGAGGAGAGAGAAGTACAGAAAGAAGCAAAAGAGGTGCTCAAAGAGGCAAGAGGGATGCAGAAAGAGGCAGGAGCAAGGCATAAAGAACCAAGAGAAGTGCAGAAAGAAACAACAGAGGTGCAGAGGGAGGCACGAGGGGTGCAGAAAGAAGGAAGAGAAGTGCAGAAAGAAGCAAAAGAGGTGCTGAAAGAGGCACGAAGGGTGCAGAAAGAGGCAAGAGAAGTGCAGAAAGAAGCAAAAGAGGTACAGAAAGAGGCAAGAGTGGTGCAGAAAGAGGGAAGAGATGTGTAGAAAGAGGCAAGAGAGTTGCACAAAGAGGGAAGAGGGTTGCAGAAAGAAGCAAGAGGGGTGCAGAAATAAGCAACAGAGGTGCCGAAAGAGGAAAGAGAGGTGCAGAAAGAAGCAAGTGAAGTGCCGAAAGAGGCAACAGAGGTGCAGAAAGACGCAAGAGAGGTGCAGAAACAAGCAAGAGAAGTGCAGAAAGAGGCAAGAGAATTGCTGAAAGAAACAACAGAGGTGTAGAAAGAAGCAAGAGCAGTGCAGAAAGAGGCAAGAGAGGTGCAGAAAGAAGCAAGAGCAGTGCAGAAAGAACCAACAGAGGTGCAAAAAGAGGCAAGAGGTGTGCAGAAAAAGGTAGGAGGGGTGCACAAAGAGGCAAGAGAGGTACAGAAAGAGGCAATAGGGGTGCAGAAAGAAGGAAGATAAGTGCAGAAATAAGTAACAGAGGTGCTCAAACAGGCGTAAAGGGTGTAGATAGAGCAAGAGCAGTACAGAAAGAGCAACAGAGGTGCTGAAAGAGGCGCGAAGGGTGCAGAAAGAACAAGAGAAGTACGGAAAGAGGCAACAGAGGTACAGAAAGAGGCAAGAGAGGTGCAGAAACAGGCAGGAAAGGTGCAGAAAGAGGGAACAGGGGTACAGAAAGAGGCAAGAGAGGTGCAGAAAGAGGCAAGAGAAGTGCAGAAAGAAGCAACAGAGGTACATAAAGAGGCAAGAGTGGTGCAGAAAGAGGGAAGAGAGGTGTAGAAAGAGGCAAGAGAGATGCACAAAGAGGGAAGAGGGGTGCAGAAAGAGTCAAGAGATCTGCAGATAAAATCAACAGAGGTGCTGAAAGAGGCAAGTGAGAAGCAGAAATAAGCAATAGAGGTGCAGAAAGAGGCAACAGAAGTGCAGAAAGAAGCAACAGAGGTACAGAAAGAGGCAAGAGAGGTGCATAAAGAGGCAGGAAAGGTACAGAAAGGGGCAAGATAGGTGCAGAAAGAGAAAAGAGTGTACATAAAGAGGCAAGAGATCTGCAGAAAAAAGCAACAGAGGTGCTGAAGGAGGCACATGAGGTGCAGAAAGAGGCAAGAGACCTGCAGAAAAAAGCAAGAGAGGTGCTGAAAGAGGCAAGTGAGGTGCAGAAAGAAGCAAGAGAGGTGCAGAAAGAAGCAAGAGAAGTGCAGAAAGAAGTAACAGAGGTGCTGAAAGAGGCACGAAGGGTGCAGAAAGAGGAGCGAGAAGTACAGAAAGAAGCAAAAGAGGTGCTCAAAGAGGGAAGAGGGATGCAGAAAAAAAGCAACAGAGGTGCAGAAAGAGGCAAGAGGGGTGCTCAAACAGGCGCAAGAGGGTGCAGATAGAGGCAAGAGCAGTACAGAAAGAGCAACAGAGGTGCTGAAAGAGGCATGAAGGGTGCAGAAAGAGGCAAGAGAGGTGCAGAAAGAGGCAAGAGAAGTGCAGAAAGGAGCAACAGAGGTGCAGAAAGAGGCAAGAGTGGTGCAGAAAGAGGGAAGAGAGGTGTAGAAAGAGGCAAGAGAGGTGCACAAAGAGGCAAGAGGGTGCAGAAAGAGGTCAAGAGATCTGCAGATAAGAATCAACAGAGGTGCTGAAAGAGGCAAGTGAGGTGCAGAAATAAGCAATAGAGGTGCAGAAAGAGGCAACAGAAGTGCAGAAAGAAGCAACAGAGGTACAGAAAGAGGCAAGAGAGGTGCAGAAAGAGGCAGGAGAGGTGCAGAAAGAGGCAAGAGAGGTGCAGAAAAAGAAAAGAGTGTGCATAAAGAGGCAAGAGATCTGCAGAAAAAAGCAACAGAGGTGCTGAAGGAGGCACGTGAGGTGCAGAAAGAGGCAAGAGACCTGCAGAAAAAAGCAAGAGAGGTGCTGAA
>CAWUFW010023667.1:0-71765 GCA_963921515.1 Calotriton arnoldi | reverse complement strand
CATGTTAGCCATTTTGAAATCAGCATCGTCATCATATGTTTGCAATTCTACACCTCTTGGAGTGCATGATATAGTACAATTGAGCTTGCACAGAAGGTCGCGTCCCAAAAGACAGACCGGACTCGAATTGCACACTACAAATTGATGTCTATCCCGGAATGGTCCTATTCTCACGGGTAATTCGTCTGTCAATGGATTGGTCATTTTCTGATTACTAACCCCCACCACTTGAATCGATCGTCCCAAAAGGGTTAAATTTGGGACTACTTCAGTTCTCACTGTGGAGTGAGCAGCTCCTGTGTCTAATAAGAAAGTAACAGGATATCCATTCACGTCTGCATCTACAAACGACCCACTCTGATCTACTTCTAGAATCGCATCTAAGGTGCATTCCTCGTGCACCCCCCTCTGGCACTCCTGTGAATCTTGATGTTTATCAAATCGGTCTTGTATTTCAAAATAAGGCATCTGATGGTATAACTGATTATGCATGGGTATCCTAGGGGTTGAGGTACTTGCACTTGCGGCTCATATCCTCCTCCATACATAGACCTTGGTCTTGTCACAGTATTGACAGCCTCGGTCAACTGTCCCTCTCCTTCCATCTGTATCTGATTTGCTGGATTTGATCTACACTCACGCTTCCAATGCCCGATTTTGTGACAATAATGACAGGCAGTGACTCTTTTCTGTTGAGCCACCCAGTCACTTGTACCTGAATCCATTCCTCTTCCTCTACCCTGACCAGGTTGGGTCACCATCTGTTGTCCCATTCCTCTTCCACCTCCTCTGCCTCTACCTTGACCTCCTCCAAACCCTTGCGTCGTATCAGCGTTTCTCAACTGCACCAACATTAACTTGTCCTTCAATTTCTTCTGTGTTGATTCCACTTGATCACTGCAATATTTAGCATAACGCAGAATCTCGTCCACCGACTTATTCTGCCAACATATCAAGTGCTGCTGTATCATCAGGCTAATGTCGGATTTCAGTCCCAAAACAAACTTCGAAACAAACTGTCCCATATCTTTCTGTTCAATTGTATCTAATCCACTATGCTGCTTAAAAGCCAACAACAATCGTTCGTAATAATCATGTACTGATTCCTTAGAGTCTTGGGTGGTGCGATCAATCTTCAACCAATCAACAGTTTGAGGAGCTACCTTCGATTGCAACCATGTAATCACTTGCTCGTATTTTCTCATTACATCAGGTGAAGGACCATGAGTCAATGAATCTCTAGGTGGCTCTACAGTAGGCCACTCAATGGCAATCTTACATGCTGCCCACAAATCCGCCGGCACTACGATATCAAACAAGGTGTTCAAATCATTCCACAATACCTTCGAAATCTTTACAAACCTGTCTATTTGCTTGTACCACTCAGCAGGTTTTTCCCTCAGCTGAGGAAAATCATTCATAAACGCTGCTAAATCACCCCTGCTCCATGGCACATGTACATACCCTCCATTCTGTACCTCCCGGAGGGGGAAATTTCCTGCAGCTCCCTTCCCTCCACCCGGGGGCGGAGTATTCCCTATTCCAGTCTGGAAGCTTTTCTTTTTGGCCCATTTTTCTTTCCATCTATCTAAATCTTTCCATGTCCGCATCCCCATCACTAGTTCTCTAATTTGTGCTTTCAATCCACTCGTTCGCTTCTCTTCCAAATCCTTATCTGAGTAATTTAATCTGCAAGAACCCTGTGTCAGCTTAGTCTTGGACAAATCAACCTCATATCTTTGTGCCAAAAGCAACAAGGCATCATAAGCTCATTTAGCCTTTCTTGTCATGTCCTTTGCTACGAACAATAGTTCGCTCGAGTCATATGTATCAATTTTGATCAGGGGCAGGTTACCTTCAATCACCTCGTCTAGTTCTGCCTTTAATCGTACCACATCTAACATTGGCACCTTTATTGCACTTAACACTTTCTGAATTTCCTCTTTTCGTGTATCTTCCCTGTCACAACTTTGGGTTCTCCTAGGAACTGCACCCTCTTCTGTCTTCGAATCTGGGCGTCTCTCTCTTTCCCAACTTCGACTTCTCCAATGGTCACCTGCACAAATCACCTGTGGCCCAAACAGTACTTTAGGAGCTTCTTGTCTCTTACTTATCTCTTCCCTCGGCATCATTGATTCTCTCACTGGTTGAACCCACATTCGAAGGTCAGACCTAGAATTCGCTAGAGCACCTGTCCGTCCTCGTTCTACCCCACTATCTATTCTTGAGGGATCAGCTGTAGCTGGCAGCGGAGTACTAGATTCTACTGGTATTCAACAGAAACCTGTCCCACTCATTGCAAGACTCCCTCCAGACATTGTCTCTTCTGCTTCACTTGTGTGCTGTTGACTGTCATCGGTTCTTTCTCTAGGAGTATATATCGGAACCACTGGCCCTATTGTGACTGGTACCGACAAAGCATCCGGCAACTGCATGTTTCCTACAGGTGGTTCTGGATCACTATTTGAATACCTTCTTCCTCCTGACCCTCCCGGAATGCGTACTATTGTAATCTTGCCTCTTACTCCTGCCGTTTGTTCCCCTGAACCCAGTTGTCCCGCACTTAAAAGCTCTTCTGATGGGCGCGATCTCTCTGTCTCTGATTTTGAGTCACACGGTGGAGGACGTTCCGCTAGCAATCTGTCAAGAAAGCTATCATCTGTATCACTGTCCCCCTCTGTCTTCTTTTTCCCTTCAGCCCCCTCTCCAACTGTAAGAAGTGGGTATAAGTGTTCTCCCTCTATAGTATCTACTCTCCATCTCTTCAACTGAGCATCCCATCTAGCATCATGATATGCCTTCATTGCCTTTTTCATCCTTCCATGAGAAGCCTCTCTCTTTTTTACTAGAGCTGCTCTCATCCATGCATCTAATGCTTCATATTGTGTGGGTCTAGGGGGAGGTTTCAATGCATTCATCACCCCCCTCAGCTGGGTCAGCACCTCCATACGGAAAGTCCCATATCGAGGGAAAGCAAATTCACCCTCTTTCTCTGTGAGTTTGTGCCAATTCTGAAGCCACACGATGGTATGAATCCTACATTCGTTGCCATGTAATGTGCTGATGTGTCCTCTGGCGGGGCTTCTTCCCCTACCCAAGTCACTACCCCTGTGTCCCCTCTACACAAATCTCGCAATACCCTAAAACATCTCATTGTTAAATTTATCAATTGCAAGCTCCAAATTACGCTGTTCCACTGCTAACGAACTTCCACCAATCCCAGCATGGCGTTACACCAACCAACCTATCACAGCGTGGCGCACCCTGACGTCACTTCTCACTCCTTGCAGCGGCCCACCCGCCTTTACAATTTCACCGCAAATGCTCATACACACATTCGTACCACAAGTAACTGTATAACCAAACGTTATTCAACCAAGTAACTGTTCCTACACAATTACAATAACTTACAGTCACATAAACAAGTAATTGTCTGTCACTGAAGATCGATAGAACACTCTCACAAGAACATTCAGCCGTAGTGACCCCCGACCTGCGTTGGTCACTCAATCGCTATAGTCACCTCCGGTACCTGAGGCTTTCTACCGCGACCTCTTCCTCATTCACACAAAGGTCCCTAACACAAGTGGATTGTTAATAGCGCTTCACAACACCCACATTTAATCAGACAATTACAATACAAAACTATCCCGGGATCTTGGACTTCTCTTGAGTCCGCTCACCAAAACTTAAACCAAAAACCACATTCACTCAACATACATCCCAACTCCGCAAGACATCATCCACTTACTCATTACCGCAATCTAACACCACAATGCCTTTCATACTCACGCCATCACTGTTTCCACCGCACCATCAACGTCCACCAGTCTCCGATCTCCTCCGCTCCACTTCAGGGCTCACCGACCTTCCGACCTTCGACCCTACTCCTAAGTACTCCCCTCACCTTAGAGGTAAACCACTTTAAAGGTAAACCATCCTCTGCTACCATTTGATTACGCTAACTTGCACCCCTACGTTCCCTACTAAGGGGCCGATTCCGATCTCGGTCGGAGGCGCACCCAACACCATTCGGTCGGGAAAAAAGCCATGCGAAAGCCTGTTTCCCGACCGAACCGTACGCGGGTCCGGCCGAGCGAGTACGATGCGACTCGCCGACCGACTCGTCCGGGCGTCCCGACAACTCCGACCGACTCGCTCGGACTCGAACCGCTCCGACCGACTCGGTCGGACCCGATTCGCACCGCGCAATGGAGACGTTTTCCGGCCGGGTAAGTACGATGCGCACCTCGACCGCTCCGACCGACTCGCGCCGTCCGACTCGAACTCGCTGTCGGAGCCGTACTTTGGGGGTCCGTGTCGGACCCCTGTACGCGTACCCGTGCGAGGCGCACACAGGGGGACCCATGGGTCCCCCTACCTGTGCGTGTACGCCGCGAGCGCTCCGCGGCGTACTCGCTGTAGGGGCGCCCTTGTCCGCCTCGCACCCATTGAGGCAATGGGAGCCAGCGTACGCGTTGTACGACCGGCTCCCATTGAGTTCAATGGGAGTCCGACCGACTCGTGTCCGATAACATACGGACGCATCGGACTCGTTCGGTCGGACTGCACGGGTCCGATTCGGTCGGAAATCTCTCCGGGTCCGGCTCGGTCGGGGAAATTTCCGGCCCGACTCGGAATCGACCCCTAAGTATAGCGTAAGCGATCGATCTTTTATTTACCTAAAGTGGTTGAGGGGAAGAAAACAACTCAAACAGATATTAACAGTCAGCATGCCTGAAAAGATCACTGACTCCAAAGTGCAGTTTGAATATTTATTATAAGGCCAAAAACAATTGGATGTAAATACATCTCAATAGCAAGGTATAGAGGTACAGAAAAATTAATACAGAGCCAATTTTACGAATATAAGTAATTCGGCCCAAAAGACAGATGATTATAAATTCCAAAATCACAACGCAACACAGAATAGATGCGATATTCAGTTCTCGGCTCATTGAAAGAAATCAAAATCTTTCCCTACACTGCTCTATATGAGGGCCCTTCCTGTCTCTCTTCTATCGTTCCCCAATGGTGTCAGCACGTGTGACTTCCTAAGAAGTACTCACGTCAAAATGGGTCGTTTAGCTTAAGGCTATGGAGCTCGCTCTAAAATGCTCCTTCTTCTCCGAAAGCTAGCAGAAGTCTGGTCTCTCTGTCCCTGCGCATCATACAAAAAGATCGAATCCAACTAACATTACGTCACTGTTTCTTAAAACTTTCCATTAGACCTCTATGCAGTAGCTGGTTCTCTTTTTAATTAATGATATCTTCTTCCAGTGGCCTTGGCTTCCAGACAGACCCGATATGCAAGGCATCCTCTCTTCTCGCTTCCAGCTATCTTCAAAGACATTCCGGATCTCTCCTTAACTCTGAAAATAACGATGTGTCTTTTTGCACCTGCAACAGGGTGAGAACATTAGAACTTCGAACACAACAATCATTTAATTATTTATTTCTCGAGAGCAACGAGAATCACACATTAACTTTGGGCCTATCTTTCAGACAACTTAAACTAACCATCATTACGATATATGAAATAATATTGTCCTGCACATTATTCATGGAGGAATCATAATACATACACAATTCTACTTAAATGCGTTCACTAGTTCAACATTAAATGATTCAATTAAATGTTTTTTAATAATCAAAAACACAGCAAACAATACGAATACATGAGAGTGCGTTTACCCCAGGAGTATAGTGCACTCATACAAATAGAGTGCTATCAGCGCTCTATCAAGTTTCTGTGTTGTGCTCTCCGCTGAGTATGGTTTCATTGGTTCACTTAGCACATGCATAGAAGACAGACTTTTCTGTTGTCAGTATGGTGCACAGCCCTCATCTGCGCCTGGAACTTCCATTTGGGTATTCCCAAGCCCTAACCGGGCTCTTTGACCCATCAAAAATAAGTCCCATATCTTTAAATCTTTGACTTACTCAGTTTTTCATTCCCCCCTCTCTTTTTGCTGTCACCTCCCACATACACTAGTTCCTTTCAACTCTCCATCCTCTGAGGTCTTCTCCTACCACTTCGTCTTGAGTGCTGGCAGAACTTCAAGAAGTCTTTCTTATTGGTATGAGTTAGATGCAGAGGAGAGCTGAAATGCAATGAATACATGGATTAAGTTTTAATTAAATCTGCTGCAATTAAAATTCAAACATTAAGTACATTGTGATTTCTGGAACATTTGGGCAGTGAAATTCTTTCATTTTCTCTGACACAGTCTGAATTCTGATCTTGCTTTTTATTTTTCTGAGCTACGGCGTATGTAGTCTGTTTTCTGAAATGCAATTCAACCTCTATGCACCTTCTCCATGGGCTGTAAGCTTTGACAATTGAGTTGGAAAAGCTATTTCATGTTACAAGAAGAGCAGTTCTCTGTATTCTAATGTGTTCATTCTGGCTCAGCCGCTATAATTCAAGTTTAATGAAACAGGAATGGAGACAGAGCCTCTCCACTGCAACCTATAAAGGCGCCCTTGTATTTTCCATCAGTGCCGCAGTCACATATTTGTTTTTTGTACATTATATTTCAATCTCCCATCTAAGAACAAATTACTAGGCAATACAGATGTTAAGCACAATCACATGAGCAAAACAAGAGAATTATCAGTACCATAGTCAGAATGATGCCAGATATACTGAGAGACTGGTAGCAAAAAGTGGTCGCAAGTGGAGCACCAACTTTTGCGACCAGTCTTTAATTTTACGATGCAACCTTTGTATCAATAGATTACAAAATTTGCAGTTGCAAGGGATAGCAGAACGACCTGTCTGATAAATAGTAGTTAAGCAGGTCACTTTTTGCTTCCCCTTGTGATTGGCTACAAACACAGGGATGGTGGCCTGTAAGGAACAGCAGACCTCCCAAGGTGGCTGTCACAGGGTACTCCTGGGGCTCTGTCACTATTGATTGGGGCTGTGTGGGATGGTACACGCCTCACCGTTCTGTATTCCATTGGATTCCTGCCAGCTTTTCCTAGTCTGTGGCTACTGGGGCTTCCATGGTGTCGGTGTTACTTTCTTTCCATGGGGTATGTCAGCTGCAGTACATTTTTTTTTACATCTGCCAATGTAATTCAATGGTTGCCTAACTTCAAAATGGCGCCATGATGCAAGACAATGAGATCTGCCTGACTTCAAGAAGGTGGAGTGTTCTCACAAAACTTCTGGGCCATATTGTCATGTGTGGCTTCCTGTTTGTGTCTGTGTATCACCTTCCTGACTGCCAGGGGTCCCCTTGATCACGCAAGACCATGCCAGGCCTTCCTTGCTGCAGCCGGGGAGTTCAGCAGAAGTTTTCCTTTGAAGCTGTGGCTACAGCAGTGCCAGTTGATTTATAGGCAGCCCAGGGTGCAATTGCTTTTCTTACTCCTCGCCTGTGGAACATTGGAAAAGCCAATCAGTCTCACCTTTGCAACCTATTGGCTTTGCCAATGGTTTTACCAATATGTTACTGTTTGTACGTTGCATATTTAATGCAAATAAAGACTTTGAATTTGTTAACATTTGTGAAGTCTATTTGCTTTAGTGCAGATTTGTATTCAAATGAAAATGAACTTTGCTAAGGATTGGCTGACCCAAGATGTCTCGGTGCCAAAGGGCTCTGGTTGTGGGAGGGTGTTTATAATGGGGAACGATTGAGAGTTCTGGAGCTGAGGCTTAAGGTAGCGTGAGTCAGTGGGCCATAATAGTGTTCAGATTACATGCTGATTCAATCCTTATGTTCTCGCCAGTGTACACAGAGTGATGGTCACATATGTACCATTTTTAGTTACCAGTTCTAATTATTTACAACATCATTGTTGTTACTCATTTATGTTAAACTTCTAACAAGTACTTACATAGCCAATAGGTCTGGCTTGTTTTAGCGATATGTTTGTTGTGGGATATGTCTGGATGCAATAGCAGAAATTTCACAAAGTCGCATCTAAATGCTGGTCAGGCAGCATGCTGTGTTAAATGCAGGATGGTAGTTCACATGTTTAAAGCCAAGCCCTTAATTACTTAGATGGGCTGCGTCCCTTTTAGAGACACCCCCATATGTTGTTCTTTCCATTTAAAGAACTGTGATCCAGGTTATTGCATAGAGACAGCTGCATGCTATTTTGTAGGCGAGACCTAAAAATTGTGATGTCAAATTGTGGAGTCCTTGGAATTAAATCTAAAACTTGTGGTGCAGCAAGACGTAATGACTTCTTTGCTCTTCTGTGGCACCCACTCTGCAGCATTTCTATGAGGGCAGGAGCACAGCTAATGTTGTGTGTCAAATAGGGAATTGTGCACATGGGTGAAATTAAGCCGGTAGCCTGACTGCTACAGTGACACTCCAGACCATGATAGCAGATCCTGGGGCTCTTGGTTCCACCCCACCCCTTTACAAGTGGAGCTGCAGTATTTGTTCCAAAGTAAAGTTGATCCAAAAGTCGTGCAGGTCATTTGCTCCCTAGCTAAGCAAATCCAAATATCCTTAGCTTCTCTGGGAGTCAAAGCCGACAAATGTATTGCAAAGCTAGAGATTGAACTCAGGTTCTTGAGACTACTATGGGCCTCATTTACAGGGCCCCTGTGCCACCGGAACGTCACTTTTAGTGACGGTCCGGCGGCGCACACTGCAGGCCCATATCTACAAGGCCACGTAAAACCACCCTGTTCATGGCCTTGTAGATATCGACTGAGTCAACGCAGTGCAAGTCGCTGCTTTGCCTCACCCTGCGATAGGGAGGAGTGCCATTGGCATTACGGCGAGTGTTCCCAAGTGACACCCATGCCATTTGACACATTCACAGATTTACGAGATTCTGTAAACCTCGGAATGCGTCAAAGCCTACGCCTCCCCAGGGGTGGCGTAAGGGAGGTGCAACGAGGAGAAATAACATTATTTCTCCTCATTATTTCTCCTTTCTATGTGTGCTACATTCTGCAGCACACATAGAAAGAGGAAATCACCTCCATTGATTGTTTTTGTGCAGGAAGGTGTCCCTTCCTGCACAAAAACAATCACCCCTAAAATGCGGACACCCTTGCACCATGGCGCAGTGGTGTTGGCGTTGGCACATGGCAGCCATTTGTGTGCCAGCGCAGGGGAAAGGACAGGAATGCACCATATCTGATATATACGGTGCATTGTTGCCCTTTTCTTTTGACTCAGGGCAGCAGGACGGCTTGTGGCGCTGCCCTACGTCAAAAGATTATAAATGATACCCTAAGTACATGCTCTGACACCACGCTACACACTTTGCACTAAGTTCACTCTCTCAGAGGACATTCTTAAACTAATAAAATAATGCATGAATTTCCCAGACTGTGAAAGGAATGTGTTCTTCTTTAACAACAAACAAAAGGGGGAATCGAGCCCGAATTATGCCTCTCCTGGCCTAGGAATCCTTTTAATTTATTTTAAAGGACTCACATCAACTAGGATACTCCATTGGCATGCATCTTCATCGAGTCTTCATCCAGAGCACCTGTTGTGTCTGGGGGGGCTCAACCTCTCGAGGGAGGGAGCTCTTCTAAGGATATTTTTCAGTGGGATCTGTGAGAAATCTAAACTTACCCCAAGTCTCCCAGTACATTTTTTAATTAGGTTTGTGGTTAGTTGGGTAAGGTTAAAAATAAGAGGATGTCAAATGGGGATCATTTACGGGCCCCCTATATTCTCCAGAGTGCACTGGTTGGTCAAAAAATATTATAGTCATTGCAGCAGACACCCATAGCTCTCAGAAAATGGTCGTGGATGAAAAAGTGTAACTGGGACATAATTACATATAGTTGTCAGATTCTGATGAAATAAAACCAGCAATAAATCCTGATAAATTCATGTAATCTTGCTAGAAGCAGAAAGAGGCATGTTCATGTTAATTAGATGTCAGGCATTTTTCATATTACTCTTGGTCGTCATATAGACGCTTACAAGAATTCTATATTTCTGCCTTTCTCTCGTTTTATTTAAAATGTGCAGCCTTTTCACATTAGTAAAAAAAAATAGACCACCGCATCGACTGAATCTATTGTTTTCCGTTTGATGTTTTCGTCATTTGCACATTCTTCGCTTCAGAAACCTGCGCTCACTGTGATTTATGTGTTACAGCGCCTCGCACTCTAATCAGAGAATCCATTTTGTGGTGATGTGAATAATTCAGCTGCGTAGTAATGTATGCACCGAAGTCTTTTAGAGGATTTTACACCTCTGAAATGCATAATGGCTCACTTTTTAGAAATTTGGATAATTTAGACTTTCTAGTAGACAGGCAACCTGTGGATGCTTACTAGCCTTTCTCATTTTGAATAGTTATTAGCGACAGCCGTTCTATGGTGTGAAATCACTTTCTTTGTAGTATAGCTATTACTGAATGAGTAGGACCTTATCTGCTAATAGCGTAATCTTATCTGCACTCATTCCCTTTTTGTCCCTCCTCTTTCCCCTGTTATGTGTAGCTATTGCCAACAGTGCACCTCTTTTTCAGAAAAATGCTAAACATTTCGTCATCGGTGAAGACTCTTCTGCATCCCAAAAAGAACTTCTTTTTCATGATAATATGTTGCAGTCTAAGGACGATATGTGCTGTGCATCAATTTATGGTGCATATTTTGCATTCACAGACGAGGCAAAGTAGATGAGAAATAACATTTCTGTATTGTTCCGCAGTTTAAAAGTTTATTTCAGCAAGCAGAGGCCTAAAAAGTACTGAGCATTTCCTTCAAAATTTTAGCCGATTAAAAACAAAAACGTTGTTCTCAAAAGTTAATGCATTTCAACATTCTTTGCATCTACTATAAAAAAAATGAATACCAGACAATCAGTTTGCAACACACATAAAAACACTGCAGACTGAAATGAGTACTAAAATATGGCTTTAAAACACTTAAAAACATAAACAAATGTGAAAATGTATTTATAAAGCTAAAGTAAAATGTTCTCCACATAACCATGAATTGTGGTGTACCCACTGTCATCTGAAAATTTTGGGGGCCTCATGTATGGCATAATTTGTACACCCATGTTCAGAACAATATTTGGGGAGAGGATGTAGCCTTACGGCTAGAGCGGTCGACCTCGAACCTGGGGAACCGGGTTCGGGTCTTGGCAACGACGCTCAACATCCTGTGATTCTGGGCAAATCACTTAATCTCCCCGTACCTAACAAAAATGGATGTGTCCTTCTGTAACGAAACTGGTGCTCATGTAAAGTGCTCTGATACCGGATTTCTCGGGTCTAGTTCATGCTATATAAAAACTCTGGAAAAAAAAATATTGAATTTTACTACCCATTTCCCCCTAATCCAATGATGCATGATGTGTACTGAATTATTTGTTAAACTTTCAGAAACAGGTTCACACAAAAGCAATTGAAATACTTATTGCTTTGAGATCCACAAATCCTTATGATGACAGTGGGTAGAGAGATACAGAGTCAGGGGTAAAGATAGGCAGAGAGAGCGAGAGAGGTTTAGCACAACAAGCCAGGATAGACACAGGTCAAATAGAGAAGAAGTGCACCTTCTCAAGAGGCCCCTTGGAAGTTGGGGCCTTGGCCATTGCCCACTTTGTTCATGCCTTAAAACGTCTCTGCACAGTTCATTCACTAACCGCTTCGCCGCGATCGGAATTCCGCCCAGGTGCTGGACATTCCGATCGCGGGCGTGGTCGTGACGAGCTCAGCTCGTCATGCGCACACGCCCACCGCGCAGCATGACGAGCTCAGCTCGTCATGAGCATAGAAGGGGTTAACAATCCAAACATTTTCAGATTTACCAATCATTGTACTGCTGATGGAGCAGATTGCTGCTCACCAAAGGCAAGTCTGCCTAACCTGACTGCTCCAAGGACACTCTGACAGTCAAGCAATATGCTCTGCAACATCATAAAATTTATGCAGGTGATGTCCAGTTCTCATTAAGGACCTTGTACCAGCCACTTGATATCAGTTTATCTCGGCACTTCTGGCCCAAACAGGTATGAGAAAGTGGTTTATTAGTTAGGGTGGATTGGTGTCCAACACAAGGAATAAAGTCGCTATCTTGTGAGTCACAGGTTTCAGTACTTTAAACCTGAGCTCAGCCCCTCAAAGCTATGGCACAGAGCAGACAGGATTAACTTAATGAAAATGTGTAAAGCATTTAGAAGTACCAAAGGAGTTAAAAAGTCTAAAGCACAACACCGTAAAAACCCACTCCAAATTTGAACAATAAAGTAAAATGTAATGAACACCATTACGCCAAAACAACAAATATCCAATAAGCTGAACAAGAGATATCAATTTTTAATGATTTAAGGTGAAGAAAGCACCAAGAAAAAAGTAAAGAACCAATGATAGTCATTGGTCTTGGGAGACCGAGACCAAGATGCAATTTTAGGCTGACTGTGATGGCGTATTGGTCGGATACACCAAGTGGATTGGCCCCAGTGAAAGTCTGGAACTCTAAAAGATGAAAAAAGTTTATAAGTCCCACTGGTCTGGAGGAAAAGTTTTAAAAAGTATCCAAACTTTCCTCTGGTGCCCAAACAAACACAGGAGTACACTTCAAAGGTCCCATGACCTCCGGGGATGAACTTAGGGATTCACAGAGTTTCCGGAATAGGTCAAGAGCAGGGTCCAATCCAGCAACGTGTCAGGGAAAATCTAAGATTTCCAAAATCTTCAGCTACACTAAACTTGGGCTCTGAAGGCTGGGGATGTGCAGGGGTGTGGATTATGGAAAGCAATAGTGTCTTAATAACTTTGGTGCCATTTGACAAAACTGCACAAAACATCCCCTTTCAGCTTGGCTCTTTCATTTAAAGTTTCACACTGATCCATCAAACCAGAGCCAAGAAAAAGGTGGCTCCCAAAAGTGTTATTAACCATGTTAACTCCCATAGGATAATTTCCTTTCCAATACAGAAAAAATGGCTAAACGTAGCTACAGCAAATGTAACAAAAAGTTAGAAATTTTCTCAGAAAGCATGCTTTTGTTATTTGGTGTAAATCCATTCTTCCATTTTCAAGCAATTAGTGTTTATTCAGGGAAGGTCTGAAGGTGTTAACACTGGTAAAAAGTTAGGGATAGCTGACTGTAGGAAGGTGGAATCTGACTATATGGTTGCCCCCACTTTTTTTCCTGGTGTTTTGCTGGTTTATGACTTAGTTGGACTGGGACCCTGCTATTCAGGGCCCCAGTCTATCTGCTCTCTCTAAACGACATGGAGTGCACTCTAGGTGCACTAGTGATTGGATACTGTGGTGCCTTATGAGTCCCTAGTATATGGTACCTTAGGTGCCAAGGGCATAGGTACTTCACAGGCCTACCAGGGGCTGCAGCATGTGTTATGCCACCCCTGGGAAGCAGTCTAAATCTGACACCACAGGCCTGCTACTGCAGCCTGGGTGAGGTGGTGCTAGCACCCCTCACTGAGATATAGGTTTCCTATATCTCTCCTGCACACACATATAAACCTATCAGTCACCCCTAAGGCAGGCCCTATCAATCCTGAGGGCAGGGTGCTTGGCTTCTATGTGAGGGGGTGCCTCTGCCTGAGCAGGGCCCCTCTGCAGCTCTCAGAGTCTATTCTCTGGTGCTGTTTGTGGATGCGGTTAAACCATATACTATTAAGTGCATTATATCCTCGCGGTAAATGCTAACTTTGGAATGGCTGCATCAAAACATGTCGTGTTTGGTGTCAAACATCTTGGAATACTACCCCCCCGCCAATCTTGGCGGCGGGGGTAGCATTCCACCCTTCTAGAGGGATAAGACATGTACCTGCTGTGGAAACGCGGTAGAATCCTAAAGAGCCCTGGCATCACAAAATGGATGCCACCAGTCACAGACACTGGGCTGCCCTCCTGCTGATGACCGAAACTCGCAGTGGAGGAAGCCCAACAATAGGCATCCTGTCACAGGGAGGTGTAACCACCTCCCAGACAGGGTTTAGTGTATTGGGGCTGGGTGGGTGCACTCTTAGAGTGCTTTGAAGTCCTGCACTGGGGGAGCAGAAGGCTCCTCTGTGCATATGCCAGTTCAAACCAGCTCAGGGGCTACCTGCCCCTGCTCTGGCGCGAAACTGGACAAAGGGAAGTGGGTGTAGCCACCCCTCCCTTGACCCTCCCATAGGTGGGGTCATAGAGCTAGTCCATCCCCTCTTTTCAGTATAAGAGGGGAACCTTGCCATTGCAAGGCAGATAACCCCTGGACGACGCTCTACAGAAGAATCCTGGCCCTTCGACGTTCCACTACCTTTGGAAGACAGAAGAATCTCCCTTGGAGTCAAGGAGTGACTCCCCTGCTTGGCAGGCACCAAAAACGACAACGACGGTCGCAAACTACGCCGCTCCCGCCGGAGTCCGAAGTCCCTGCAGCCCAAGAAGTGGATTTCCTGACCTCTCCCAGGCCATCGTGAGTCCCCAGCGAAGCTGAGGCAAGTGGACCCCACGAGTAATGAGAAACCGCCACCCCTGTGTACCATGCACTATTGTCGAGTGCAACCCCTTCACAACATTCTACGAACTTGTGCTTTGGACCACGTGTGGTCCCGACCTCCAGCAGGAATCCCTCCGAAGATCAGAGGCCTACACCGTCCCGAGTGACCGTGGGCCCCTGTTGAGTGATTCCGCCCGAGGTGTCTTTGCAATCCCTTGCCCGCCGGCTTGTGGGTCCCCAGAAGACTTCTTAAAGAAACCAAAGGGCTCCCCTGGTTGCTCCAGGCCTGCCCTGACTTACCCTCGCTGGGTGAGTCCCTCAGACCTTGCTGGTCTGCGCCATCGACTTTTCTTCATCTCCCCGAGACTTGCTGCTGCCAAGGCTTGTTGGCTCCAATCGAGTTGCCGACACCGCAGTCAGCTGCAGACGTCGAGGACCCACCGAATCCAGCTCCTGGTCGTCGTCGACACCTCCTGGACCACGTGGCTGAAGAGTCAAGGCACCCGCAACCGACCTGAATCAACCGACGACGGTGGGCATCCATCTTCCTTGCCCCGGGTCACTGCCAAGTGACTTTGAACACTGTCCCCTCTGCTTTCAGGTCATCCTTCTTCAGAATCCAGGCTTGGATTCCACCGGACACTTCTTCGGCTCCCGCAAGCAGCAAGTCTTCTTTGTTCGCCATTGAAAACGACGCCGCGACCCGACACCAAAGGACACCTGTGCACCCGGCTTCCCTGGGTGAGGTAACTCCAGCACTACGGTGCTCCTGTGGGTGTGGGCCCTAGAACTACTTACCCTGTAAGTGACTTGCTTGTAGGTTCTCCCGAAGTATCCTAAAACTCTTTATTTCCAACCGCGACTTGCCCCATTGAAGTTAACGGCGATCCGCGCCTGTGTATCCACACTGCACGCGTCCCCCGTGGGTCCTTTACTTACCTGCCTTGGGTGGTTTCGTGAGGCCCCTGCACTTCTGAAGGCCCTAGGCCTTGTCTCCCTGCAAGTCGTTGTCCCTAAGTCTCTTACTTAGTATATGGTCTGGTACGCCCCTAGGGCCCCAGCCATATTTTGTGCTTAACTTATTGTGAAACGTTGATTTGTGCATATGTTTGTCTTCTAATCTCATAAAGAGATTAGTAGAGAGTTATTTAGAAATAAATACATATATATTTGATATATATACACCTGTGTGGTGTCTTTTCATTTGGTGATTCAAGAGATTATATGGTAAAACAAGCTGCTTTACATTCCTCCGAGACTTAGCCTGAAGGCTGCTCTCCACAGCTACCACTAGGATAGCTTTCTTTAAAAGGTTGTCTTAAACCTATCTACCATAAGAGTCGATTTGCCCTGGTGCAAGGTGTCCACTTTAATTAGTGAACAGCATATACCAGGCCAACTTCTCACATTGGTGGGCAGCGTGTGGGATTCCAGCTTGCCATTGTTTTACCAGAAAATCTCTATTTGAATTACTAACTGAAAACCATTATAGGTACTCAAGGTACATATAAAGTCAAGCTTAGTATCAATAAGTTCTACTGAACTTAGAGCTGTGTGCCAAGGGATAGCACACCCTTTCCACAGCTCAAGCTAGGATCAGTAGGCCACAAACTAGTGTAGGTAGTACAACACTGCACAACACTAGAATGTCCTTAAAGGGTGGACCCAGTAGATCCAATCAGCCTCAGTATAAGGACATGGCTTTCTCTGACTTGAGAGCCATGTGTGTTGACAGACACCTGAGGCTAGGACAGAGTCCCTCAACACTACACCTGATAGATCTGCTGACAGCAGATGACCTTAGATTGGCTCTAGGAGCTAAAGGGTCTGAATCAGTGGGTGGGTCAGTCATAGTATCTGGGTCAGATGATGAAAATCAGAATGACCAAGACTCTGTCATTGAAGGGCCAGGCTTCAAGGGGCCTGAAAAGGACAGAGGAATTCTCCCTAAGAGAACTGACAGAGAGGAGGAGAGGCACAGATCCCCTTCCAGGGAATCTGACCACTCTTATCACTCTGGCAGAGAATTTGTCCAGCAGAGGAGCTCACACTTTTCCTTAAGAGAGACCTCCTCTGAGAGAAGGTGCAAACTGCTCCAGTATGAGGAAGCCAAAGTGGCCCTCAGAACCAAGCAGTTGGCACTGGATAGGGAAGCCCTGGAGATCCAGAGAGCTTCTAGAAAAGAGGGGTTAGAACCCCCTGGTGGCAGCAACAGTGTCCCTAGAGGCAGAGAATATATTCCTGACCATAGGAACCTGAGCAAGGTTGTTCCTCCCTACCAGAGTGGGGATGATATCCACAAGTGGATAACTGCTATGGAGAGGGCCTGTAGAGTACAGCAGGTCCCCCAAAAGCAGTGGGCAGCAATCTTGTGGCTCTCCTTTTCAGATAAAGGAAGAGACAAGCTCCTCACTGTTAGAGAGGAGGATGCTGATGATTATGAGGTCCTGAAGAGTGCACTGATAGATGGGTTTGGCTTAACCACTGAGGAGTACAGGTTGAAGTTCAGAGATACCCAGAAGGCACAGACTCAGGACTGGACAGACTTTGTAAATTGTGCATCCAAGGCTCTGGAGGGTTGGCTGGTTGGCAGTAGGGTTACTGATTTCAAAGGATTTTATAATCTAATGATGAGAGAACAGATCCTTAATAATTGTCAAAACCAGCTTTTACACCAGTACCTGGTGGACTCTGATCTGACCTCTCCCCAAGAATTGGGAAAGAAGGCAGACAAATGGGTCAGAACCAGAGTAAGGCCTAAGAATCAGGGTGGTGACCACAAGAAAGATTCTACCAAGTCCCAAGAGAAAGGTGGGGATAAATCTAAGGATAAGTCCACTACAGGGCCCCAAAAGTCCTCTTCTGGGGGTGGGTCCCAAACTCCTTCCTCTCCTGAAAAGAAACCCTATTGCCATGTCTGTAAAAAGCCTGGGCACTGGAAATCTGATCCCAGTTGTCCCAGGATTGGCAATAAAGAAAATGTTCCTCCAACAACTACTACCACCCCTCCTGGTACTACCAGTAGTAATCCTCCAGTTGGGAGTAGTGCACCCAAAAAGTTAGGTGCTTTTGCAAGAGGAACAGAGGTGGGCCCTAGTTCAGACAGGACCCCCTCAACAGACTCCTCAGATTCTGATGGTGGTATAGGATTTGCCACCTTTACCGTGGGTCCCACAGCATTGGGCAGGTACAGACTGGAGCCAATAATTAATGGTCAGAAAGCTGTGGCATTTAGGGACACAGGGGCTAGTGTCACCATGGTGGCAGGGAAACTAGTCCCCCCTCACCAGCTTTTACCTGAGTTTAAATACCAGGTGACCAACATTGATGGTGTCAGAACAGAGCACCCCATGGCCATAGTCAATCTCAGCTGGGAGGGGGTCACAGGCCCAAAAAGAGTGGCAGTGTCCCCAACCTTACCTGTAGATTGCCTGATGGGCAATGATCTGGAAATTTCAGCCTGGGCTGAAATTGAACACCAAACCCATCTGAGGATGTTGGGTGTCCCTGTAAAGGTTAGTGGGGCTGTGATGGCCACAGCCCCAGCCCAAGATTTTGGAGAGATGGAGCCTGGAAGAATGGCCCACTCTCCCCCAGAAGAGAGCACAAGGGTTGAAGAAAAGTCTTCTTCCCTCCAGACAGTAGGTAAGGGTCAGCCTCCTCAGGGAACTGACCCTCCCCTAGTGAAGGAACTGCCACAGAGGTAGTCAGGCCTGGCCTGGCCCCACCCCTGATGGCAGAGGACCCTTCCAAGGTGGTACCCAGTCTGGAGCAGGTAAACTGCCCCTCTCTACCCTGCCTCAGTCAGCCCAGGGCTGCAGAGGTCAGGGAGGTCAGTGGACCCCCAGGGCCCCCTGTCCAGAGGAACCCCCCATCAGCAGATTAGGGGCACCCAGTCTAGTAGCCCTAGCCAGGTGAAAATTCCTCAACCCACTGAGGGATCCCCCATACCTTTATGTAGGGACCACCCCCAGAAGGACTCTGTTAGGCAAGGGCAAACCTGGAACCAAAAGGTTCCAAACATGCCATGTCCCTCCAGTGTTCCACCCAAAGGGACCCAACCCCCAGCTGTAGGCAGTCAAAGGTTGACCCTTAGAGCAAAGTGCAACTCAGTCATGGAAAGACAGGCATACATGGTGACCAGTGATCTGAGGAAGCTGAGGCCAACCTTCCTAGGGCCTCACTTCCCTACTCAGACACCCCAACAGCCTTGTACTTTACCAAAGCACACCAGAGGTAGTGATTCCCCATGGTGGAGACCCTCTCATACCCTTAGGGTGGGGGATTGCTTAGGGGACCATAAGACAGGGGGCAACCATGCTAGTGCAGGTGCTTCCTTATATGGCCACTTAATCAATAAAGGCTCAACTGGTCAAGGTTAGCCTTATCTCCTTTCGTTTGGGGGGGTTATGTAGGAAGGTGGAATCTGACTATATGGTTGCCCCCACTTTTGTTCCTGGTGTTTTGCTGGTTTATGACTTAGTTGGACTGGGACCCTGCTATTCAGGGCCCCAGTCTATCTGCTCTCTCTAAACGACATGGAGTGCACTCTAGGTGCACTAGTGATTGGATACTGTGGTGCCTTATGAGTCCCTAGTATATGGTACCTTAGGTGCCAAGGGCATAGGTACTTCACAGGCCTACCAGGGGCTGCAGCATGTGTTATGCCACCCCTGGGAAGCAGTCTAAATCTGACACCACAGGCCTGCTACTGCAGCCTGGGTGAGGTGGTGCTAGCACCCCTCACTGAGATATAGGTTTCCTATATCTCTCCTGCACACACATATAAACCTATCAGTCACCCCTAAGGCAGACCCTATCAATCCTGAGGGCAGGGTGCTTGGCTTCTATGTGAGGGGGTGCCTCTGCCTGAGCAGGGCCCCTCTGCAGCTCTCAGAGTCTATTCTCTGGTGCTGTTTGTGGATGCGGTTAAACCATATACTATTAAGTGCATTATATCCTCGCGGTAAATGCTAACTTTGGAATGGCTGCATCAAAACATGTCGTGTTTGGTGTCAAACATCTTGGAATACTACCCCCCGCCAATCTTGGCGGCGGGGGTAGCATTCCACCCTTCTAGAGGGATAAGACATGTACCTGCTGTGGAAACGCGGTAGAATCCTAAAGAGCCCTGGCATCACAAAATGGATGCCACCAGTCACAGACACTGGGCTGCCCTCCTGCTGATGACCGAAACTCGCAGTGGAGGAAGCCCAACAATAGGCATCCTGTCACAGGGAGGTGTAACCACCTCCCAGACAGGGTTTAGTGTATTGGGGCTGGGTGGGTGCACTCTTAGAGTGCTTTGAAGTCCTGCACTGGGGGAGCAGAAGGCTCCTCTGTGCATATGCCAGTTCAAACCAGCTCAGGGGCTACCTGCCCCTGCTCTGGCGCGAAACTGGACAAAGGGAAGTGGGTGTAGCCACCCCTCCCTTGACCCTCCCATAGGTGGGGTCATAGAGCTAGTCCATCCCCTCTTTTCAGTATAAGAGGGGGAACCTTGCCATTGCAAGGCAGATAACCCCTGGACGACGCTCTACAGAAGAATCCTGGCCCTTCGACGTTCCACTACCTTTGGAAGACAGAAGAATCTCCCTTGGAGTCAAGGAGTGACTCCTCTGCTTGGCAGGCACCAAAAACGACAACGACGGTCGCAAACTACGCCGCTCCCGCCGGAGTCTGAAGTCCCTGCAGCCCAAGAAGTGGATTTCCTGACCTCTCCCAGGCCATCGTGAGTGCCCAGCGAAGCTGAGGCAAGTGGACCCCACGAGTAACGAGGAACCGCGACCCCTGGGTACCGTGCACTATTGTCGAGTACAACCCCTTCACAACGTTCTACGAACTTGTACTTTGGACCACGTGTGGTCCCGACCTCCAGCAGGAATCCCTCCGAAGATCAGAGGCCTACACCGTCCCGAGTGACCGTGGGCCCCTGTTGAGTGATTCCGCCCGAGGTGTCTTTGCGATCCCTTGCCCGCCGGCTTGTGGGTCCCCAGAAGACTTCTTAAAGAAACCAAAGGACTCCCCTGGTTGCTCCAGGCCTGCCCTGACTTACCCTCGCTGGGTGAGTCCCTCAGACCTTGCTGGTCTGCGCCATCGACTTTTCTTCATCTCCCCGAGACTTGCTGCTGCCAAGGCTTGTTGGCTCCAATCGAGTTGCCGACACCGCAGTCAGCTGCAGACGTTGAGGGACCCACCGAATCCAGCTCCTGGTCGTCGTCAACACCTCCTGGACCACGTGGCTGAAGAGTCAAGGCACCCGCAACCGACCTGAATCAACCGACGACGGTGGGCATCCATCTTCCTTGCCCCGGGTCACTGCCAAGTGACTTTGAACACTGTCCCCTCTGCTTTCAGGTCATCCTTCTTCAGAATCCAGGCTTGGATTCCACCGGACACTTCTTCGGCTCCCGCAAGCAGCAAGTCTTCTTTGTTCGCCATTGAAAACGACGCCGCGACCCGACACCAAAGGACACCTGTGCACCCGGCTTCCCTGGGTGAGGTAACTCCAGCACTACGGTGCTCCTGTGGGTGTGGGCCCTAGAACTACTTACCCTGTAAGTGACTTGCTTGTAGGTTCTCCCGAAGTATCCTAAAACTCTTTATTTCCAACCGCGACTTGCCCCATTGAAGTTAACGGCGATCCGCGCCTGTGTATCCACACTCACGCGTCCCCCGTGGGTCCTTTACTTACCTGCCTTGGGTGGTTTCGTGAGGCCCCTGCACTTCTGAAGGCCCTAGGCCTTGTCTCCCTGCAAGTCGTTGTCCCTAAGTCTCTTACTTAGTATATGGTCTGGTACGCCCCTAGGGCCCCAGCCATATTTTGTGCTTAACTTATTGTGAAACGTTGATTTGTGCATATGTTTGTCTTCTAATCTCATAAAGAGATTAGTAGAGAGTTATTTAGAAATAAATACATATATATTTGATATATATACCTGTGTGGTGTCTTTTCATTTGGTGATTCAAGAGATTATATGGTAAAACAAGCTGCTTTACATTCCTCCGAGACTTAGCCTGAAGGCTGCTCTCCACAGCTACCACTAGGATAGCTTTCTTTAAAAGGTTGTCTTAAACCTATCTACCATAAGAGTCGATTTGCCCTGGTGCAAGGTGTCCACTTTAATTAGTGAACAGCATATACCAGGCCAACTTCTCACACTGACCATTTGTGTCCAAATTTGAAGATATCTGGACTGTTGGTGTTCAGATATGCTCTAACTGGCCAATCCAAAGTTGAACAGTGTATCCTAATTGACTGGCCAAAAGGTGGAACATATGAGTGTGATAATCCTTACAGAATGCAGGGACTTTGTACTGCCCTGAGTCGTAAAAAAAGTAATCAAAGGCCATAGAAGGTGGCTGGATTGGCACACCCTGACCCCAGCAGCATGTGTGTGGGTCCTAAATAGACCCCCTCAAGCCAAAATTAAAGAAATATATATTTGGCTCACTGATACCACAGTACCAGGGCCCGGTACTGTGGTACCAATAGTGGTATCCTTGTGGTACTGTAGTACTTGCACAATGGTGCTGTGGTACCTCAGTTCCAGAATACAGATAAAAAAGAGAAGGATCTGGTCACAGACCAGAACGTGCGGCCACCCGTCATTGTGAGGGTATTTGGCCATGCACAGTGGGGGTTGGCTGCCTGAGGTTAGCAAGGCACCTGGCCAGCCATGGCAAGGGGGGTTGGTCACCTGTGGGGGGTTAGGCATGGAGCCTGGCTAGAAAACAGGCCATACAGCCAATTCCCTCCTCTGTTTGGCCAAAGGTGTGGGAGTTGGGCGCAGGTCGCCCGAGAGGGTTGAGTGCATGCTCAACTTTGAATATGATAAAACAAAAGGAAATTCACTGAAAAAACAAAGGATAAAATGACATCATAGTTAGGTGTAGTAATAAAATCATAGCTTGTGAAATAAATACCCAATTAATAACTAAAGAAAAGAAGGTTCAAGTGACATTAGAGTTAGGTGTTGAAATGAGATAAGAACTTATGTTTAAAAAACAAACAAAAAACACTGAAATTCGCCAGTTATAGTTTAGGGAACTAACTATAGCTTGAGCCTCCGTCATTCTCTGCTTATGATCTCACATATTCCATCACTCATGACATTTTAATTGACAATTATTGATGACATCGCTGCTGACATCTCAAATTACATCTCCATGATAGTTGTATTCACAATACACCATTAACTCTTACATTATTTAAAAAAAGAAATTTGTTAGGGCCTGTAGACATTTACAGCATAGAGATGCTGGTTTTACACAAATGGGTGCTTAGAATGGAAATAGCTTAAGCCCTGGAGACAAGTTTGGTTGTGTATTTTATGGTGCACCATTTAGGAAACCTGTAAAGTTTAGAGTGCAAGTAGTACTCCATGTTGAGCAGGATAAAGCTGAGCGCACCTGTTGCAGAGTCATGTTTCACAGTAGGTTGTGGATTGAAGCTAAAGTCTGTTGCAAAAAACCTGTGAGAAAAGCCAAAGCTTCTAATGAAAATAGATTAACTGCCAGTGGGTGTCTGGGCATATGCACATGTTAAATAGTTGTATTACAGTGCTATAGACAAACTCTATGTAGAAAAGGATGTTTATAAGGTGTGGATGTCTATTTCCAGAACTTCGCTAAAGATTTCTAAGCACTTCAGATTGTTGAATAACGTAGAATGTAGCACTGTCCCACTTAGAGGTAATGTAACTCACACTGGTGTTGTAAGCGAGGCTCTTAGATAGGAATGTGTGTAGTGTATTTTGCCAAACTAAAGAGGGTGGTCCATAGGGCCTGGCAGAACTTGTCTTATGGGAAGCATATGTATACCTATCAATCTTGACTTAAAATTGTGGGTCATGTGAAGTGTTTAACAAGGTGATTCCATAAAGGTGAATAGAGTACAAGCTTATTCTTGGAGGGCATTCAAGTTTTACAAAGGGGGTGACCACATTAAAGTTTCTAGAGGCATTTGTTTGTTAGGTGTTGAATACTAGTAAAAAGAGGTCAACAATAGCAAAATGTGGATGATTTGAAAGATATGCCATGTCTCCAGCATGTGGTCTAAAGTTATTCCCATTATCACTTGATTGGTGATAGAAACTTAGGCATAGGTCCAACTTCTTGAATTACTTTAAGACCACAAACTTTATAGGATCCTGTCACAATGATTGGATGATGACGCCAGTGATGTCATCAAGGATATCATTTGAGGTGCCATCAGTGATTTCATCAATGATGTCTTTTAACATGTTATGAATTAAGTAATATGGGAGGACATAAGCAGTGCATTACAGAGGTGCAAGATATAGTTAGGTCATTGAACTATAACTGGTGAATTTCAGTGTTTTTTTCTTGGTTGTGAAACATTAGCTTTTAACTCATTCCGACACCTAACTATAATGTTACATTAACCTTTGGGTTTTTTGGGAGAATTTCTAGTTTTTTTTTTTACAGTAAGCTAAGATCATATTACCATACGTAACTATAAGAGCACTTTAACCTTTGGCTTTTTCAGTTTTTTTAATGAAAACGGCTTTGTACGTATGGCAGTTAGATCGAATTGAAGGCCCAAGATCTACATCACAATAGAGTGAATGTCATGCCAGAGACACCAAAGGACTAGGCTTGCTGAACAACCTTCACTTCCCCTCAAACTTAACCCCTGTGCACCTACCCTGTAGAATTGGAGTGAACAGCTAGTACAGTAACCCGGTACTCCATAGGGAAAATGGCTGAAAGAGTCAATACTAAGTTTGACCTGTACCCCTGCTTATAATTGAGAGGACTACCAGGTGTTTCTCCTTTGCATCTTGTTCATCATTTTGGCATACTTCTTGTGGGTCTGGCCACTCTAAACTTGAAGATATTGGAACCATCATGCCACAATCTATAGTAACGGCCATTACTAAGGGTGAAAACCCTAATAATTTCAGAAAGTTTTTACTGAAATTCTACTTTCCGATAGCAGAAATAAATCAGTGCTTAATGTTTGCCTGTAGTTGCAGATGGTGAGCAAATGTGTTCATTTTTTGAGACTAGGGTCAGTTTTCAACATAATCCTTTAACCCAGAGCTAAGGAGAGAAACCTAGAAAAGGGAGAAAGAACAAGGAAGAGAAAGCTTGGGAAGCAATGACAAAATGACACAGCAGGGATAAAAAAAGAACCTGCAAGAATATGATAGACATAGGCACGCAGAGGAATCAAGTCTAGGCAGTTTTGGTATTCGGCAACCTCAGCATTCGGCTGCACTTGTTGTGGGCTTCTAAGAAATCTTTGGGGAGGTCACTACTGGGTATAGTTATAGCATTTTTTGGTTTGCTTATAGCTTTGGCACTGTTTGATGAATCTATATTAAACTTTCCTAAAAAAAAGTCTTCTCCACCTCACTGCTTCCTGGAACATTTTGGGGCAAATCGGCAAGTGGGGGCCAAAAAAAGGGGGTCACAAAACCCATTTTACCCATTCATTTTTCCATAGTGAAAATTTGGCACAACTAAAAGAAAATAATCCAAATTTTGTAAAAGCTGGATCATGGCCCAGAGAGCATACATTTTGAGATTTGGCGTAAATCCATTACATCGTTTTGGAGGAATTAAGGTTTCAAATGAATTGTATACATCATGCTACAGAGGATCCGCAAATGCAACAGATCAAAAGACGTGATTTGATTAGCTTCTACCACATCAATAAAGATGTGGCGGCAGCCATCTTAGGATTGTCCTGAGAAAAGTTATAAAAATATATGGGGGCAGGGTAGGGATACCCTTTCTTCCTAGGCCTGGTGGGAGGGGTCGGGTCAAAAACATACTTTTTTCAATTTTGCCAGAAATTCACCAAAGATCAGCAGCACATTTTTTTTAGAAGCCTGCGTGTTTAAATAAAATGGATGGGCCTTTTTTCTGGGGTGGGGGCAGCAAAATCTTTTTAATAGGGAAGGGGAGCAAGCGGCCAGCCCCCCTGAGCCTCTTTGAAGCCCCGGGGACCCCAACCCCCTGGGCTGAGTTAAAAATGAAGGGGAGGAGTGTACAGCCCCCCTCCCCAAGCCTCAAGAGTCCCCGGGGACCCCATCCTCCATGGCTGGTATTTCAATGATGGGGGGAGCGAAGTCCCCCTCCCCAAGACTCTAGGAGGCCGCAGGGACCCCATCCCATGGGGACGTTAACATTTTAGGGAAAGGGGGCACATGGCATACTCTGGGCAGAAAAAACATCTTTAATCAGTGAAATCAGCTACTCCGTCCCAGGAAGGAGCAAAGGAGAATAGTGCAAGCTCCTGCCAACATTAAGTAGCGTGCTGGCTGGGTAGCCGGTTGAGGCCGTGGGCCCCTCTGGCTCCCCCATGGCCCCTAACCTTTGTAAGATGTAGGTGCCCCTGGTGGGTTCCGAGGCACCCACATGAAAAAAAACAAATGGCTTGCTCCCACCATATAACAAATTATTATAACTTGCGCACCTCCAAAAACAGTATATTCAACTAGGTAGTCACACTATATTAACCATAACACGCCACTCTACCATGCACTATGTTCTCTAAAAAGATTTGATTTGCAATGTCATAACTCTTCTTCTAAATACTTTTCTTTTACATGGTATAAGTGAGATAATATAAAATGGTATAAGCAGTGCATGGCGAAGGTTCAAGTTGTAGTTAATGTTAGAGTTGCATGTTAATGTTCAGTTAATCCACTTCCCTCTATGCCACTCCACTCTACACCACTCCACTCTAAGACACTGTACCACATGCCACTCTATGACACGCCACTCCACTCTACTGTATGGCATGCCACTCCACTCTACCCCGCTCCACTCTACAACACGCATTCCACTCTACAACAGTTCACTCCACTCTATGACACTCCACTCCACTCTACATCACGTCACTCCACGACTTGCCACTCCACTACAGGACATGCCACTCCATGCTATGCCACAGCACTCTGCGACATCCTGCTTCACTCTATGCCATTCTACACCCCTCCACTCTAAGACATTGTACCATATGCCACTTTATAACACGCCACTCCAATCTACTGTTCAGCACACCACTCCACTCTATGCCACTCCACTCTACAACACGCCACTCCAATCTACGACAGTCCACTCCACTCTGACAATCCACACCACTCCACTCTCTGGCACTCTACGACATGCCATTCCACTCTACCACATGCCACTCCACTCTACACCACTCCACGCTAAGCCACTCCACTCTATGATGTTCCACTTCACTGTACACCACTCCACTCTAAGACACTGTACCATATGCCACTCTGTAAGACGCTATTCCACTCTATTGTATAACATGCCACTCCACTCTTCAACACGTCACTCTGCTCTATGCCAGCCCACTCCACTCGGAGACACTCCATGCCACGCCACTCTATTCCATGCATACCACTCCACTGTACGACCCGCCACTCCACTCTACCACATGCCATTCCACTCTCCACCCCTCCACTCTAGAAAATCCCACTTCACTCTGCGCCCCTCCACTCTGACACTGTATAACAAACATGCCACCCTATACGCCACTTCACTGTATTGTAAGACATGCCACTACACTCTATGCCACTCCACAACACTACTCCACTCCATGCCTCTCCACTGTACGCCACTCTACTCCACTTTAAGACATGCCACTCCACTCCATGACACACCACTCCACTCTACAACATGCCACTCCACTCTACAACACGCCACTCCACTCTACAACAGTCTTCTCCATTCTACGACACTCCACACTCCTCCACTCTACCACACTCTCTCCTATATGCCACTCTCCGACACTCTGCTCCACTGTATGCCATTCTACAACACTCTATGGAACTCCCTCTATGCCACTCCATGCCATTTTATTCCACTGTGCTCTATGACACTACTCCACTGTACTCCCCTCAACTCCACTACGCCACAGTATGTCACTCCACTCTACATCACTCTGTCACTTCATTCTAAAAAAACACTCTTCTCCACTATACGACACTCCACTGTACAACACTGTACTCCACTCCATGCCATTCCACTCTTCTCCACTATACGACACTCCACTGTACAACACTGTACTCCACTCCATGCCATTCCACTCTTCTCCACTATACTCCACTCCACTCTTCTCCACTATACTCCACTCCACTCTTCTCCACTATACTCCACTCCACTCTTCTCCACTATACTCCACTCCACTCTTCTCCACTATACTCCACTCCACTGTACAACACTATACTCCACTCCACTGTACAACACTGTACTCCACTCCACTGTACAACACTGTACTCCACTCCATGCCATTCCACTGTACTGCACTCTACAACACTGCACTCTACAACACTGCACTCTACAACACTGCACTCTACAACACTGCACTCTACAACACTGCACTCTACAACACTGCACTCTACAACACTGCACTCTACAACACTGCACTCTACAACACTGCACTCTACAACACTCCACTCTACAACACTCCACTCTACAACACTCCACTCTACAACACTCCACTCTACAACACTCCACAACACTCCACTCTACAACACTCCACAACACTCCACTCCACAACACTCCACTCTACAACACTCCACTCTACAACACTCCACTCTACAACACTCCACTCTACAACACTCCACTCTACAACACTCCACTCTACAACACTCCACTCTACAACACTCCACTCCACAACACTCCACTCCACAACACTCCACTCCACAACACAACACTCCACTCCACAACACTCCACTCCACAACACTCCACTCCACAACACTCCACTCCACAACACTCCACTCCACAACACTCCACTCTACAACACTCCACTCTACAACACTCCACTCTACAACACTCCACTCTACAACACTCCACTCTACAACACTCCACTCTACAACACTCCACTCTACAACACTCCACTCTACAACACTCCACTCTACAACACTCCACTCTACAACACTCCACTTTACTCCACTCTGTTTCACTGTATGCCCCTCCACTCTAAGCCACTCTACTCCACTCTACGACACTATACGACATGCCACTCCACTCTACAACACACAATCCACTGTAAGACACTCCAATCCGCTGTACAACACTCCATGCCCCTCCACGGCATGCTACTCCAGTGCACGACACTCCAGTCAATGACACTCCACTCAACAACACTCCACTCTATGAGACTCCACTCCACTCTATACCACTCAACTGTACTGTATGACACTCCACTCTATGCCACTCTACAACACTGTACTTGACGACACTCCACGTGATGGCATTCCACTCAACAACACTACACTCTATGATTTTAAACACATTTTTATTTTTTTAAAAACATTGAAATTCGCAGAAAGAAACAAAGGTTAAGGCTAAGTTATAGTTGGGAAACCTTTATTAAATGTTTCTATACAAAACCAACTTAAACTCAAAAACATTCGAAATTCTACAGTTATAGGTAGAACTTAGACTTGTAATTTCTGCCCCAGTCAAAAAGTACTATAACTTGTGCACCTGCATACACTGTGTTGTCGACTAGCAAGCCCCACTGCATCAACTATAACTTGACCTGCTGCCATGCACCGTGTTCTTAGAAATGATGTCATTTGTGATGTCATGAGTCTTGTTATGAATGCTATCATTTAACATGCTATTAGTGATATAATATGAAAGCGTATAAGCTGTGCATGGGGAAGGCACAAGTTATAGTTTATGTAGTGTGGCTAGCGAGTTGACAAAACTGTGTGCGGAGGTGCAGGGTTTATAGTGTTTTATAGGCCTATAAGGCTTGAGGATTTGACAGGGAAAAAGGAAACCCTGTTGTGGTAGTAACCAGATGTAATGTGAATTCACTGTCCAGCATCTGTGAAACACAGGATGCTTGAACTCACAGATATGCCTCTGCAATCTATAAAAACCTTACTTTTATAAAAACAATTATTTGCCCTTCCATTTGGGAGCAGGTGCAGTTGCCCTGTGAATATGAATTTTCTGTTTCCTACAATAACGAGGTACTTGTATTTCTTTATACCAAGTAATAATTATTGTTCCCTAACTACTTGCAATTAAAAGGTTTATCAAAAGGAAATAATGGTTTAAAAAACAAAGATCTTTGGTTTACTCTTTAATTTTATTATTTTTTAGAAAAATTAGATTTTAGATTGGATCACGCAACAAAATTAATGCTTTAGTTCTCAAAATAGATGTCTGATCCAAAGAGTGTCAGTCAGTGTCAATCAGTCCGTTTATACTCATTCAAACAGATCAATGCTGATTTAGTTGTTTTCACATTTTATTTCAGTTAAAGGTACTACAGGCTTGTTGTAATTTAATGATTTTCCATCGTTGTGAGAAGCTGGCATGGTATATGATGTCTACTAATTAAAGTGGGCACCTTGCACCAGTCCAGACAACCCTTATGGTGATTTAAGAGGTCTCAGACAACCTTAGAAAGCTACTGCATACAGACACGGTGGCAGGGTATATCTCAGCTGCATCTACTACCAATGTTTTTACAGTCCTAACAAGGTTGCATATAGTTTGCAGATAGTCAATGCCCACCTCCCGAAACCAGCCACCCACAATTGGTTTCAAATACAATATATAAGCACAAAAGGTGGGAGAGGCATTGAATCCTAGGCAAAATATCATCGGGTTTAAATCCCACGCAAGAAGAAGACTGCGATGACAGAAATAGTAGTCCTTTCACAATTATGCTGTTATAGGTTCTTTTTATTCAATATTTAAAACACAGCAGCCAACGCGTTTCACCCACACGGGCTTCTTCAGGGCTGCAAATAACAATACAGACAAAAATCAAACATATTGTACAATTAAAAACATATTTACAGTTGTTATTATACTAAAGTGTACATACATATATCCCTAAACAAACCTTCATTATTAACACACAAAACCCAAATCCTGATTATAGTGAGTTAAAAGACCAAAACCACATTTCTGATGCAAGGATCACAACAAAATTGTTTATGGTTATAAAATAGCGTCTATGCAGAAGCCAACCTCTCTAACAGAGCGAGATATGTAACATTTTTCATCTTTAATGACAGTAGCAAGCAAAAGACCATTTCATGTTATGCTCATAAATGTATTGAGCCACTGGGAATCAAGCAATGGCGGACTGAGAAGGAGGAGAAAGAAAGTAACGAGGAAGAGAAAAGAGAAAACAAGAAGAGAAAGGAGAGATATACGCATTAAGGCAAAATGTTACCCACCAAAAATATTGGACCACACAGTTCATAGAAGGAGTGGGGAGTTCCCTCCCGGAGTTGTCCCAGGTCAATCCACACTGAACTAAAATTGTCATCAATGACACCAAAAAGCCTGAAGAAAAGTAGAATACAAAATTCATTAACATCCTGAATGTGAGGTAGCAAGGCTGTGTAATCCTAATGTAGTCAGTTTAAGGAATCAAGGTTCACAGTATACCTGAAAAGTATTCAATCAATGAGATATTCAATCTATGAACTTCCGCGGTAACCGACCTCTTCAAGGACCAATGTAAATGTAATATAACACGGTCACTCGTGAGCCTGCAGACATAGCACATGTACAAGAAAGCGCACAACAATCAAACCAGTGCATGTGTCCTGCAAATATCATTGTACACACCAAAAAAGGCCAGATTTGCCCCTAGGTACAATAACACATTCTGGTCTCACATGGGTGTTAAAGCATACCTGAAATGATTCGATCTACGGGCCACCATAGTGGCTGTCCTCTTTACGGAGCAGTGTAAGTGCAGTGTAACGCGATCAATCGCAAGCCTGCAGAGAAAACATGTATGCATAGGGTACGTGAGTCAAAGAGAGTCTGTATCCTACATCTTTCATTATGCACAGTATCAACGCCAAGTTCATCCCTGGATACATAGGAGGACTCAAAAACTGCACACTAGTATATCAGCTAAAGACGGGAATAAGACTGAGCTGACAGATAGTTCAAACGCATAGATAACGGGCCGTTTTGTTGTTATATAGAAGTAACCCTCCGAACCCCCAGTTCCAAAGTCAGAATTCGACATTTGAAAACTGGACTGCTCAAGTTGCTAAAACCACTGTATAGCCGGCCATATAGTATTAGCAAGTGTCCCTCAAAAACACACAGCGCCACGTCCAAATGCAAGTATTGGAACACTAAAATACCTCAAGCAGAACAAAGACAGGTCATCTACTAATTAAAATAACACCAGAATGGGGCCCCAAATCAGAATTCAACATTTGAAAACTGGAATGCTCAACCACGGCAGACATATTGAGGTTACTAAAAGTCAATGAACGCACCTATTCTCGAGCCTAATGATATGATATATTACAAAATCATCACTAATGCAAAATAGATTTAGGAGTGTACTAAACTAAGACCCCATATTTACGAAGTTATTAAAAAAATATGAAAGTACTCCTCTTTGCTGTGAAATATAGAGACGTGGTGGCTCGAACCCCATAAAGGCATGTAGTAAAAACCAAGCCCAATGCGTTGTGCTATCAAATAAGTTGACTTCCTCAACTGCATAGACATGCATATATTTAATCACAAACGCAGAAGTGCTCTATTATACAATAGTGAAGACATAGAAATCCTACTTGGCGCCAGTCTCCATTTAGAAATGAGTAAATTTAGGAAGAACAAATTAGTCTACACGGTATGTTGTGTATATGGCAATATGAGCCCAAGGCATCAAACAAGAAGTTGGCGGGCCACGAACCCTGCCAAAAAGGATCTCAGAATACCTGACTCAGTATGCTGTGCTATCTATAACCGTATACTTCGAGGTCACTAGCTAACTATTTCTTAGTATGTATGTTACCAATTCATAAACACAAAACTGTGAGTAGCCATTTACCAGTTAGAATAACCCCAGCATGGAGTATAGCCCAGAGTTAGCCATTTACCAGTTAAAGTAACCCCAGCATGGAGTATCACCCCCACAGTGCATCCGCCAACATCTTACCTTTTCAAACAGCCCTCCAAGAGAAACCTCGCACGTCGAGTGTTTGGCACGAAATGTCAAACAGGATTTGTCAAGGTATATATAGCCAAGCTGATTGAATAACCCACTACAGCTGTGTCCTTAGCAGTGACCAACAAGGCACTAGAATGCCAACCACGGCAGACATATTGAGATTACTAAAAGTCAATCAACGCGCCTATTCTCGAGCCTAATGATATAATATATTACAAAATCATCACTAATGCAAATTAGAGTTAGGAGTGTACTAAACTAAGTCCCCATATTTAAGAAGTTATTAAAAAATATGAAAGTACTCCTCTTTGCTGTGAAATAGAGACGTGGTGGCTCGAACCCCGTAAAGGAATGTAGTATAAAAACCAAGCCCAATGCGTTGTGCTATCAAATGAGTTGACTTCCTCAACTGCATAGACGCGCATATATTTACTCACAAACGCAGAAGTGATGTATTATACAATAATGAAGACATAGAAATCCTACTTGGCGCCAGTCTCCATTTAGAAATGGGTAAATTTAGGAAGAACAATTTAGGGGCCGATTCTGATTCGGGCCGGAAATCTCTCCGACCGAGCCGGACCCGGAGAGATTTCCGACCGAATCGGACTCTAGCAGTCCGACCGAACGAGTACGATGCGCACGTATGCTATCGGACTCGATTCGGTCGGACTCCCATTGAAGTCAATGGAAGCCAGTCGTATGACGCGTACACGGGCTCCCATTGACTCAATGGGCACGACGCGAACAAGGGCACCCCCTACAGCGTGTTCGTGTCGATGCGGGTCGCGCTGTACATGCACGTGTAGGGGGACCCATGGGTCCCCCTGTGTGCGACTCGCGCGGCTACTGCTGCACAGGGGGTCCGACACGGACCCCCAAAGTACGGCTCCGACTGCTCTTTGGAGCCGGAGTGCGCGGCTCGGTCGGACTGCTCGCGCGCGCGCATCGTACTTACCCGGCCGGGGAACGTCTCCATTGCGCGGTGCGAGTCGAGTCCGAGCGAGTCGGTCGGTGCGGTTAGACCCGGGAACGAGTCGGTCGGAGCGGTCGGGACGCCCGGACGAGTCGGTCGGCGATTTCGCATCGTACTCGCTCGCCCGGACACACGTACGAATCGGTCGGGAAATAGGGCTCCGAATCGGATCCGGTTAAGCCGAATCCGATTCGGAGCCCTATTGGCCGAGATCGGAATCGGCCCCTTAGTCTACAAGGTATGTTGTGTATATGGCAATATGAGCCCAAAGCATCAAACAAGAAGTTGGCGGGGCACGAACCCTGCCGAAAAGGATCTCGGAATACCTGACTCAGTATGCTGTGCTATCTATATCCGTATACTTCGAGGTCACTAGCTAACTATTTCTTAGTATGTATGTTACCAATTCATAAACACAAAACGTCATAGAGACTGTGTGTCAGACAATCTTGACCAACAGACAAAAACTCAATGACTATTTCCTCATGAGTGCAATACTTCAACCATAAATAGCTGCTATCCTAGACACCGGCCTCCGGAAAAGTTGTGTATCTGGTAATATCGACCAAATTCAAATCACGCGATAGGCGAGGCGCGAACCCTGTAAGTGAGGATATACAAACCTACTGACTCTATACGGTGTACTATCTGTGTCCGTGAAATTCTTAGTCACCAGTTGACTATACCATCATGAATCGGTCAGCTAAATCGCACACACCCGCAGTTCGAGAGACACAAAGGGCTATTATATAGAAGTCCATCTATTACTCTTCACCAATTCGAATCCTAGACAAAATAGACAGCAAAGAGATTGCAAGAGGTTCTCAAAAAGGTGTGGGAGGACAGCAATAAGCAAATGGCGTGGTAAAGTACATAAGGAGAAAAGGCTCTTCTTAAGTCACGCCAATTCTTGATGTACAGGGTGTGGCACCATGTTCGCAAACAAGCAGGATTTAAAACAGATGACAAACATTTCTTTGACCGATTTCTTCACGAGCAAACAGATTTGTGATTACTATGGAAATGCCACAAAAAGAAAGTATTACAGAAAGTGATGCATTTCCGTGTCTACGTTCAGGCCTTCCGTTGTTGCTCTCAATCTACAGATCCATTTGGCTTCTAGTTGACGTGAGGTTCAGTTCCCTATCACCACCTCTCTGAAGTGGGGGTGCGAGGTCAATGGCGTGGAATCTGAAATTGGACCTGTGTCTTAAAGAGGTGCACTTATGAGATACTAGTGCGTACGATGTGTCACCATTCAGACATGCCCTCCTATGTTCTTGTATGCGTGTTTTTAGGGGCCGCACCGTGCTCCCTACATAAATTTTGTCACACACGCATACAATTACATAGATCACAAACCGTGTTAAACAGTTGATATAATGCCTGATCGTGTAGGTTCTCTCCATGTTATACTTGAAGATTTTAGTGACTTGTCCCAGGTTGCACATATTGCAACTACCACAGGGAAAAAATCCCATTGGGCGTGTTAACCACATCTCCTGGGCTTTCTCTATGGGTTGTGTGTAACTAGGGCACACCGCCTCTCTAATGGTCCTGCACCTTCTATAGATGACACTTGGCTTGTCCCGTACGAGATGGCCTACCCAAGGTACACCCCTTAGCAGGTGCCAGTGTTTCATAAGGATTTTGAATACATCTTGGTTCAAAGTAGAGTTAGTGGTGATAAATGATAGACGTTCCCTATTGGTCCTTGTTTTGGGCGCTAATGTATCTGCACGTTCCAGTTGGTTGGCTCTCTCTAGTGCATGGGAAAGGATTGGGTCCCTGTACCCCCTCCGTTTGAGGAGTTGTATTAGTTCCTGGCTATGATTTATGTACTGTGTTCCCTCGCTGCAGTTTCTTTTTATGCGCACTAACTCCCCATAAGGAATGGCTCTCTTGGTACTTGAAGGATGCGAACTCTGGAAGTGGAGTAAGCTATTGACCGATGTTTCCTTTCTATAGAGGGTACTCTGCAGGGTGTTGTTCTGGACATATAGTAGAAGGTCCAAGAATTGGATCCTTGACTTTGACATGGTCATTGTAAATCTCACATTAAGCGAGTTATTGTTCAGGTAGGAAAAGTATGACTTAAAGTTTTCCTCCGACCCGGACGAAGAATTTTGAAGGTTTTCCTCCCATTCTGTTAACAAATCTGGGTTCAAATCGTCAAAGTTTGGGAATGTTAGTATTCTCAGTCCCTAGGGATCTTCCTATCATCCAGATATTTTTTTAGGGTTACTCCGTCCCACCACTTTGATAGTTCACTTTTTTTTAGTCTTTCTAATCTTTGGAATTTTGATTTTAGACCTTCTTGTCCGTTAACCCTTGCTGAATCTTGGTCACTGTTAGAAACTTGAGCACTGAAGAGATCTCTGGCCATCTCTTCTCTGTCATCGTCGAAAGACATAATGGAGAAGTCGTTTACGTCACTTCTCCATTCCCAAACTTTGACGATTTAGACCCAGATTTGTTAACAGAATGGGAGGAAAACCTTCAAAATTCTTTGTTTACTATGATGAAGGTGTTAATACAACACTCAGATAGGAAATGTGGAAAGCTGAGGGAGGAGATCAAAAAACTGGAGGAAGAGATTAAACAGTTAGGACTTAAAGAAGCTACAGATAAGAACTATATAATTCTTAAAGATCAGATAGTGAAACATCAAAAAATGATAATAGAACGAAAGTTAACCAAGATAAAGAGGGATGACGGACTATGCTACAGGAAGAATCTATACGTATGCTACACGTTTTGACGACATAGTCGTTGTGAAAACAACAGAAAGTGCATCTCAGGATACTGTCAGCATCTCGAGTGCACTGAGCAGCTCAGATGTCTCTTCCGTTGAAGAGGCAGGATCAAGTACTATGACTGACACCAGAGGACAACTCAATAGCTCTGTGACTTTTTTAGACGAGGTTCGTCGCTTCAGGATTGGGAACAGACAAAAAAAGATCGTAAGACCCGAAGAGGGGGGAGAAGGAAGAACAGACAAAAAAGAGGGTGTCAACTCGGAATCAGAAAAGAAGACAAAACAGACAATAGCAAGTGAGACACAAGTAGGACGACTGGACAGGGATGATGTATCTGAGTCTGACGATTTGGTGATCAACCTTTCTGCTATGTACTTGATGAATAAGGGCTTAAGTTTCTGTCCTGTTAACAAAGGAAATTTCACAGACATTCATGTGGATCTATTTAAATTTACCAGACATGCTAAACTAAAATGTCATTTTTCATTGAATAATGCAAATAAAAATGTTGGTCCAAATATCTCAGTCTCTCCAGAAGTATCTGTGTCACATGTACACAATGTTTCCCTGTTACTGTCCTTAAATGATGATAACATACGGTCTGTGGAACAGGTTATGAATGACCTGGGTATTGAACAGGATTACTCACTAGAAAGTGGTTTACATCCACGTAGTAAATTTACGCCACAGGGAAGACATCTTATGGGTGTAGATACCTTTCATCAGCAAGTTACAGAAGCCCTTCACAAACTTGAGAACAAAAAGCTATCCTCAAATAGAACTTATGTGAAGCATAACCTCAGTAGAGCAGAAAGAATTTGTCTCGACAAGATTAGAAATAATAATGACCTGATAGTACGCGAAGCAGACAAAGGGGGCAATATTGTTCTCATGAATAGGAGGGACTATGAGTTAGAGGTTCACAGTGTCAAGGCTTTGAATCCTCGGAGTCGTACGATGCTCAATGGGGGTCCACCTCTTGATAGCCCCGAGGTCTGAGTATAACAACAGACTCAGCGGAGTGATCAAGCGAGGGAAGGGAAGGAAGGGGTCAGCAGGGAGGGAGATCTGAAAGGAGACAAAACCACTATTAGGTTATAGTACAAACACCATAAAGCATGTTAACCACATTAGACCACAAGGTTTCACCCAGGCTACTATCAATACCTGTAAAGCAAAATAACGGTTCCTTTAAAACAGGTGTGTCCTTGAGCCGGAAGGCCTCTAGGATTCTATAACGATAGAACAACAGTATTATGTTATAGTCTCCGCCCCAGCCCCTCACACCTCCAGGTAAGCAACAAGAAATAAAACCACGTACCAATAATACTCTTATGTAGTGCTACACAGGGGGTGGGGAGGGAGTCGGAACTGCCACCTGGAATAGCTCACCGAGCCCCTGCTGTAGGATATAAATCAAATAAGCCAGAACCACGATTCTGTTAGTAAATGTATTGTAATGCTATTTTCATCCCTTGGAAATAAGCGTTTGTAAACCCCAATACTGCTTGGAGCTCTCCTTATATAAACACCCGGTTGTTGTACCACAACCAGATACCACACGCACTATCAAAGGTAATGCTTTCCTCTTCGTGGATATCGTAAACCACTGAGCGATGCAATCCTCTTGGACTGCCACTCCCTATATGTTTGTCTTTCATGAAACAAAAAACAGCGAAAATAAAGTATGCCCCTTTCCCTATGAGCACACTGCAACAAGAAAGTCAGCCCTGCATAAGCCAACACGGGGCTCATCCAACAGGGCCAACTGTTAGGTTCAGCCTCCGTCTGCTGAAAGAGCAGACTAACCACAGCAGAAACAAGGGAAGAAAGGCGGTGCACTTTGCACCCCTACCATACTCCTTCAGCGTCTTCCTGCATCACCGCAAGGACTGTCTTGGATCGGGAATCAACGGCACCCGACCGGTGCCCCGGAAGCCTCCTTATCCCCGGCCTCCATCACGCGATGACGTCACCGGCGTCATTCCTCGTGGCCTCATGGGACTTGTAGTTCCATAGGCCCGTCCGGCAGAGGCAATGCCGATTTCAAGTCTGCAGTGTTCTACGGCGGCCAGCCCGGTGCGCCGCAACAGTACATCCCTCCCCCGAAGAACACTGACAGAGACAAGGCTTAGCAGGATAGCGTCTATGAAAGAGCGCCAAGTATCGAGGAGCATGCACACCCGAGGCGGGCTCCCATGAGTTCTCCTCGTTCCCGTAGCCCTTCCAGGCCACCAGATACCAAAGCCTATTGCGGTAGATCTTAGAGTCTACGATACCCCTCACTTCATGTTCCACCACATCGTTCACGAGAACTGGGGAGGGTACACTTCTAACCCTGGAGTGTGAAGGCTTAACAAGGGAAACATGGAAAGCAGGGTGTATCCTCAAAGCGGAGGGCAAGGCCAACTTTACCACTACAGGATTGATAAGCTTGGTCACTTTATACGGGCCAATGTACTTGGGATTGAACACACTATACCTCTTAAATCTGATGTTTTTAGTGGACAACCACACATAATCCCCCACTTTATACACCGGCCCTGGACGTCTATGTTTGTCTGCATACGCCTTGTACCGAATCTTGGCTGCTCTCAAACCGCTTTGTGCTACCCTTAAATTGTTCTTAATATGAGTTATTCTCTCATGCACTTCGGGAACCTGTGTTGACTGCATAGGGAGTAACAAGGGTGTAAAGCGAGGGTGAAACCCATATGAACAGTAAAAGGGTGCAAGTTTAGTGGAGCTGTGTGTAGCGCTGTTATACGCCACTTCGGCTAACCACAACCTATCAACCCAGGCCTCTGTAGTGCCCTCCACATAGCACCTGAGGTATTGTTTCAAGGTTTGATTAACCCTCTCAGTCTGGCCGTCTGTTTGCGGGTGAAAGCTTGTGGAGATGTTAGAAACTATACCCAGCGCCGAACACCACACCCTCCAAAAGTTGGCAGTAAACTGAGCACCCCGGTCTGAGACTATGGTTTTCGGTAACCCATGTAACCGGACTATGTGAGTTAATAACAAAGAGGCTAGTGCACTTGATGTGGGGATCTTTTTACAGGCAACGAAATGAGCCATTTTTGTTAGGTAATCCACAACCACTAAAATGACTGTACATCCCTGATCTACTGGCATTCCTACCACAAAGTCCACAGAAATGTTCTCCCAGGGTTGCTTAGGAGTAGGAAGAGGTTGCAAGAGGCCCGCCTGTCGAGCATGCGAGGTCTTCATCTGGCTACAAATCGTGCATTCGCTGACCCAGGTAGATATATCTTTCTTTATGGTGGGCCACCAGAACTGACGCAACACCCGCTCCAAAGTTTTATCCCTGCCGTTATGCCCAGCACTGGGCAAGGCGTGACACCACTCGAAGGCTTGCTTACGCAGGTGACAGACAGGTAATAGGAGTTGGTTTCCTCGCAGCGGGAGGCCTTGCGTCAATCTCCAATCCTTATTCACTTTCAACCAGCCCTTCCACTTCTCTGTTTGGATGTTGTGGGCCACGCTTCTAAGAAAGGCGTCGGTACAGGTAGCACCAATCACGTTCTGCGGATTAATAATGGCATTTCTTGGACTCTCCTCAAGGCATACAGGAGTCGTTTGTCGGGTTAAGGCATCGGCCTTCTTGTTGTCCTTTCCTTGTCTATATGTTACCACGAAGTTATACTCCGCGAAGAAAAGCATCCACCTCAGCTGCCTTGGTGTTAGGTGTCTGGCTGCTGTCATGAATTGGAGATTTTTATGGTCGGTGAACACTGTTACCACATGCCTGGCCCCCATCAAGAAATGTCTCCAATCCAGAAAAGCATCCTTGATAGCCAGCAGCTCCTTTTCTGCAATGGTGTAATTGCGCTCTGCCGGATTGAACTTTCTTGACATATATGCTATAGGGTGCAATTGGCCAGTAGTCGAATGGCGTTGCGAAAGCACTGCTCCTACTGCTGAATCCGAAGCGTCCGCCTCCACAATGTATGGTCGCTCCGGATCCGCATGTACCAGTACTGGGGCAGATACGAAAGCGTTCTTCAGGGCTTCAAACCCTTTTTGAGCCTCCTCTGTCCACTGGAAAACGGTATTTTTCTTCAACAGCTTCGTGAGGGGAGCCGCCAATTCCGAGAAATGATGAATGAACCGGCGGTAAAAATTAGCGAACCCTAAGAAACACTGGATATCGCGGAGGTTCAAGGGTCTGGGCCATTCCTTAACGGCGACAATCTTCCTTTCGGACATCTCCTGTCCCCATGGGGTTAACATCACCCCTAGGAATTCAACGGTAGTAACACTGAACTCGCATTTGCTGATCTTACAGTATAAACGATGGTCTCGTAGGGTTTGTAAGATGGTACATACGTGTTGTGTGTGGATCTCCACGTTGGGTGAATAGATTAGGATATCGTCAATGTAAACCACTACGATCCGGTCCAGGTACTCTCGCAGGACATCATTCAAAAAGAACTGAAAGGCCGCAGGGGCGTTGCACAGGCCGAAAGGCATCACAAGATACTCGTAAAGACCAAAGCGGGTCTTGAATGCTGTCTTCCATTCGTCACCTCTGCGCATACGAACCAAATGGTAAGCTCCTTTCAGATCTAGCCGGGTGAATATCACCGCCTTTTTTACTTGTTCCAATAAGACATTGATTAAGGGCAATGGGTAGCGGTTCTTTACAGTAATGGCGTTCAACGCTCTGAAGTCCACACAGGCGCGCAATTCGCCATTCGCCTTGGGTATAAAAAACAACGGAGAGGCAGCAGGGGACTTCGAGTCACGTATAAACCCCAATGCCAAGTATTTATCCAAGTAAGCGCGGAGATGAACATTCTCGGGTTCCGTGAGCGCATAAACCCTCCCCGCTGGAATTATGGCACCCGGTATTAGGTCTATCTGGCAGTCGTAAGGTCGGTGAGGCGGTAACACTTCTGCCTTAGCTTCATTGAATACGTCTGCATATTCCTGGTACTCCGCAGGGAGACTCACCTCATGTTCCACCGCGGTAGCCACGTGATGACATGACGCCAAGGATATGGCAGGGTTGTTAAGGGGCAAGATACAATGCTTACCACAGAATTCCGAAGTAAACTGGAGGGTTTTCTTCTTCCAATCCACCTGAGGATTATGGGTGGACAACCAAGGTAATCCTAGTATCACTCCGTATTGGGGAGCCTGAATGATGTTAAAAGCCAAGCTCTCCCGATGATTGGTTTTCATAAGAACTTCCATGGTTCCCGTTTGAAAACGAATGGGCCCCGAATCCAGATGTCTTCCATCTACCGCGAATACTGCCTCCGGTGTTATTTTTTCCTGTAGGTTGATTCCCAGGGAGAGCGCTTGCTTTTGATCCATAAAACATCCGGTGGCCCCGGAATCAAGCATAGCCCTGACTTGATGCCACTCTTCTTGAATCAACAAGCAGAGGTCCACATAGAAGTGATTTCTTTCCTTCATGTCTCTACATCCTAATGAAGGGATATACACCTGGCCTGAAGGGGTCCCTTCTTCCTTCTTCAAGCTCACTCGTTTCCCGTCGGAGGTTCTGATGTAACTATGGCAACCTTCTTATATTCCGTTCGTAGATACTTGGGCTTCAACGTACATTCCCTGATAAAGTGACCCTTCTTACCACAGTAAATACAGAGCCCTTTTCTTCGTCGGTACTCTCTTTCCTCCGTAGTAAGAGGGGAGCGCACGGTTCCAATCTCCATAGGTTCAGCCTTAGAGGGTAAGCCATTGTCTGTGGTCCGGGCATGGTCCAAACGAGGCACGTACCGGTCTCTCTTCTTATGTTCCCCCTTCCGCTCGCTGATCCGATGATCCAACCGTAATACTAAACTGATGAGGTCCTCACATGAAGCTGGTTGTGGATCGATCTGTGCCAATACGTCCTTCATGTCCTCCCGCAACCCCTGATGGAATATAGCAGATTGCTTGGCCTCGGGCCATTCCGTTTCTGTTACCAGTCTCCTAAAGTCATTTAAATAGGAGATGAGATCTCGGTTACCCTGTTTTAACTCCAACAATTCTCGGTCTGCCGAAAGGGTAGCTGCACGACGGTTGAACGTTTTCTCAAATTCCCTCAAAAAGGAGTCCCAGTCGTGTAAGAGGGGGTCGTCCCTCTTGACTAGAGGAACGGCCCAGTTAGCAGCATCCCCTGCCAGGTAGGATATTAAGAACGCTACCCGGGCATGATTAGTATTAAAGGCCTTCACTTTACACGTGAAATGGAGCATCACCTGTGTGAGGAACACCTGCACCTTGCTGCTATCCCCATTGAATCTTTCCGGTGTAGCTAACGGGATGGGAGTCGGGACCTCTACTACTACAGAAGCTGCATGGGAGGCGTGTGGTGTACCTGCATTAAATGGGTTGCGTTGCATCCTATCTACCTGGGTTTGCAAGGCGGCCGTCTCAGCCCTAGAAGCGGCCAGCTCGGCCTGCACCAAGACTAAGGCAGCCAACACATCCTCTAAGGTGGCCATACCAACGTACGACCGGGAGGATAACAATTCGTGGGCCGTTGATTCTGTCAAGGCTTTGAATCCTCGGAGTCGTACGATGCTCAATGGGGGTCCACCTCTTGATAGCCCCGAGGTCTGAGTATAACAACAGACTCAGCGGAGTGATCAAGCGAGGGAAGGGAAGGAAGGGGTCAGCAGGGAGGGAGATCTGAAAGGAGACAAAACCACTATTAGGTTATAGTACAAACACCATAAAGCATGTTAACCACATTAGACCACAAGGTTTCACCCAGGCTACTATCAATACCTGTAAAGCAAAATAACGGTTCCTTTAAAACAGGTGTGTCCTTGAGCCGGAAGGCCTCTAGGATTCTATAACGATAGAACAACAGTATTATGTTATAGTCTCCGCCCCAGCCCCTCACACCTCCAGGTAAGCAACAAGAAATAAAACCACGTACCAATAATACTCTTATGTAGTGCTACACAGGGGGTGGGGAGGGAGTCGGAACTGCCACCTGGAATAGCTCACCGAGCCCCTGCTGTAGGATATAAATCAAATAAGCCAGAACCACGATTCTGTTAGTAAATGTATTGTAATGCTATTTTCATCCCTTGGAAATAAGCGTTTGTAAACCCCAATACTGCTTGGAGCTCTCCTTATATAAACACCCGGTTGTTGTACCACAACCAGATACCACACGCACTATCAAAGGTAATGCTTTCCTCTTCGTGGATATCGTAAACCACTGAGCGATGCAATCCTCTTGGACTGCCACTCCCTATATGTTTGTCTTTCATGAAACAAAAACAGCGAAAATAAAGTATGCCCCTTTCCCTATGAGCACACTGCAACAAGAAAGTCAGCCCTGCATAAGCCAACACGGGGCTCATCCAACAGGGCCAACTGTTAGGTTCAGCCTCCGTCTGCTGAAAGAGCAGACTAACCACAGCAGAAACAAGGGAAGAAAGGCGGTGCACTTTGCACCCCTACCATACTCCTTCAGCGTCTTCCTGCATCACCGCAAGGACTGTCTTGGATCGGGAATCAACGGCACCCGACCGGTGCCCCGGAAGCCTCCTTATCCCCGGCCTCCATCACGCGATGACGTCACCGGCGTCATTCCTCGTGGCCTCATGGGACTTGTAGTTCCATAGGCCCGTCCGGCAGAGGCAATGCCGATTTCAAGTCTGCAGTGTTCTACGGCGGCCAGCCCGGTGCGCCGCAACACACAGACAACTATCAAACACCGTGTGTTATGAACAAATGAGCTCTATTCCATGCCCAAATGTCTCTAGCATCATCAAGGATAAACTAAATCATTGGCGAGAGGTTGGTCTGTTGTCTGATGTCGAATATAAGTTTTTACTGGTGGAACACCCTAAACATCTGTGTCTATATCTTTTACCAAAGATACATTAAAAATCTAAATTCCCCCCTGGCAGGCCTATCATTTCTGGCATAGGTTCTCTCACAGAACCTATGGCTCAATTTGTGGACTCATTCCTGCAGCCTATGGTGCAAAATCTTCCCTCCTACATAAAAGACACAACAGATTTGCTCAATAAAATGGATGGCCTTGTGTGGGATGATTCACTTTGGCTCTGAACCCTCGATGTGGAATCTCTGTACACTTGTATAAGAGAGGATCTGGGGTGAAGAGCAGTAGAACACTTCTTGTCACTATGACCACAACAAGATGATACTAGATATGATACATCTAATATTGGACAACAACTATTTTCTGTACGATGACACCTGGTTCAAACAAGTACAGGGGCCCGCGATGGGGTCCAGATTTGCTCCAGCATATGCCAACCTGTTTATGGGGTGGGTTGAGTTGGTATACATATGGGCCCAGACGGCGGCACCATGGACGGAGTACATACATTTTTGGGGACGCTATATTGATGATATTTTCATCATATGGTCTGGGTCGGAGGAAAACTTTAAGTCATACTTTTCCTACCTGAACAATAACTCGCTTAATGTGAGATTTACAATGAGAATGTCAAAGTCAAGGATCCAATTCTTGGACCTTCTACTATATGTCCAGAACAACACCCTGCAGAGTACCCTCTATAGAAAGGAAACATCGGTCAATAGCTTACTCCACTTCCAGAGTTCGCATCCTTTAATACCAAGAGAGCCATTCCTTATGGGGAGTTAGTGCGCATAAAAAGAAACTGCAGCGAGGGAACACAGTACATAAATCATAGCCAGGAACTAATACAACGCCTCAAACGGAGGGGGTACAGGGACCCAATCCTTTCCCATGCACTAGAGAGAGCCAACCAACTGGAACGTGCAGATACATTAGCGACCAAAACAAGGACCAATAGGGAACGTCTATCATTTATCACCACTAACTCTGCTTTGAACCAAGATGTATTCAAAATCCTTATGAAACACTGGCACCTGCTAAGGGGTGTACCTGGGGTAGGCCATCTCGTACGTGACAAGCCAAGTGTCATCTATAGAAGGTGCAGGACCATTAGAGAGGCGGTGTGACCTAGTTACACACGACCCATAGAGAAAGCCCAGGAGATGTGGTTAACACGCCCAATGGGATTTTTTCCCTGTGGTAGTTGCAATATGTGCAACCTGGGACAAGTCACTAAGATCTTCAAGTATAACATGGAGAGAACCTACACGATCAGGCATTATATCAACTGTTTAACACGGTTTGTGATCTATGTAATTGTATGCGTGTGTGACAATATTTATGTAGGGAGCACGGTGCGGCCCCTAAAAACACGCATACAAGAACATAGCAGGGCATGTCTGAATGGTGACACATCGTACGCACTAGTATCTCATAAGTGCACCTCTTTAAGAAACAGGTCCAATTTCAGATTCCACGCCATTGACCTCGCACCCCCACTTCAGAGAGGTAGTGATAGGGAACTGAACCTACGTCAACTAGAAGCCAAATGGATCTGTAGATTGAGAGCAACAACGGAAGGCCTGAACGTAGACACGGAAATGCATCACTTTCTGTAATACTTTCTTTTTGTGGCATTTCCATAGTAATCACAAATCTGTTTGCTCGTGAAGAAATCGGTCAAAGAGATGTTTGTCATCTGTTTTAAATCCTGCTTGTTTGCGAACATGGTGCCACACCCTGTACATCAAGAATTGGCGTGACTTAAGAAGAGCCTTTTCTCCTTATGTACTTTACCACGCCATTTGCTTATTGCTGTCCTCCCACACCTTTTTGAGAACCTCTTGCAATCTCTTTGCTGACTATTTTGTCTAGGATTCGAATTGGTGAAGAGCAATAGATGGACTTCTATATAATAGCCCTTTGTGTCTCTCGAACTGCGGGTGTGTGCGATTTAGCTGACTGATTCATGATGGTATAGTCAACTGGTGACTAAGAATTTCACGGACACAGATAGTACACCGTATAGAGTCAGTAGGTTTGTATATCCTCACTTACAGGGTTCGCGCCTCGCCTATCGCGTGATTTGACTTTGGTCGATATTACCTTTCCGGTGGCCGGTGTCTAGGATAGCAGCTATTTATGGTTGAAGTATTGAACTCATGAGGAAATAGTCATTGAGTTTTTGTCTGTTGGTCAAGATTGTCTGACACACAGTCTCTATGACGTTTTGTGTTTATGAATTGGTAACATACATACTAAGAAAAAGTTAGCTAGTGACCTCTAAGTATACGGATATAGATAGCACAGCATACTGAGTCAGGTAATCCGAGATCCTTTTCGGCAGGGTTTGTGCCCCGCCAACTTCTTGTTTGATGCTTTGGGCTCATATTGCCATATACACAACATACCTTGTAGACTAAATTGTTCTTCCTAAATTTACCCATTTCTAAATGGAGACTGGCTCCAAGTGGGATTTCTATGTCTTCATTATTGTATAATACAGCACTTCTGGGTTTGTGAGTAAATATATGCATGTCTATGCAGGTGAGGAAGTCAACTCATTTGATAGCACAACGCATTGGGCTTGGTTTTTATACTACATGCCTTTACGGAGTTCGAGCCACCATGTCTCTATTTCACAGCAAAGAGGAGTACTTTCATATTTTTTAATAACTTCGTAAATATGGGGACTTAGTTTAGTACACTCCTAAATCTAATTTGCATTAGTGATGATTTTGTAATATATTATATCATTAGGCTCGAGAATAGGCGCGTTCATTGACTTTTAGTAATCTCAATATGTCTGCCGTGGTTGGCGTTCTAGTGCCTTGTTGGTCACTGCTAAGGACACAGCTGTAGTGGGTTATTCAATCAGCTTGGCTATATATACCTTGACAAATCCTGTTTGACATTTCGTGCCAAACACTCGACGTGCGAGGTTTCTCTTGGAGGGCTGTTTGAAAAGGTAAGATGTTGGCGGATGCGCTGTGGGGGTGATACTCCATGCTGGGGTTACTTTAACTGGTAAATGGCTAACTCTGGGCTATACTCCATGCTGGGGTTATTCTAACTGGTAAATGGCTACTCACAGTTTTGTGTTTATGAATTGGTAACATACATACTAAGAAATAGTTAGCTAGTGACCTCGAAGTATACGGTTATAGATAGCACAGCATACTGAGTCAGGTATTCTGAGATCCTTTTTGGCAGGGTTCGTGGCCCGCCAACTTCTTGTTTGATGCCTTGGGCTCATATTGCCATATACACAACATACCGTGTAGACTAATTTGTTCTTCCTAAATTTACTCATTTCTAAATGGAGACTGGCGCCAAGTAGGATTTCTATGTCTTCATTATTGTATAATACAGCACTTCTGCGTTTGTGATTAAATATATGCATGTCTATGCAGTTGAGGAAGTCTACTTATTTGATACCACAATGCATTGGGCTTGGTTTTATACTACATGCCTTTACGGGGTTCGAGCCACCACGTCTCTATATTTCACAGCAAAGAGAAGTACTTTCATATTTTTTAATAACTTCGTAAATATGGGGTCTTAGTTTAGTACACTCCTAAATCTAATTTGCATTAGTGATGATTTTGTAATATATCATATCATTAGGCTTGAGAATAGGTGCGTTCATTGACTTTTAGTAATCTCAATATGTCTGCCGTGGTTGAGCATTCCAGTTTTCAAATGTTGAATTCTGATTTTGGGGCCACTTTCTGGTGTTATTTTAATTAGTAGATGACCTGTCTTTGTTCTGCTTGAGGTATTTTAGTGTTCCAATACTTGCATTTGGACGTGGCGCTGTGTGTTTTTGAGGGACACTTGCTAATACTATATGGCCGGCTATACAGTGGTTTTAGCAACTTGAGCAGTCCAGTTTTCAAATGTCGAATTCTGACTTTGGAACTGGGGGTTCGGAGGGTTACTTCTATATAACAACAAAACGGCCCGTTATCTATGCGTTTGAATTATCTATGTCAGCTCAGTCTTTAGCTGATATACTAGTGTGCAGTTTTGGAGTCCTCCTATGTATCCAGGGATGAACTTGGCGTTAATACTGTGCATAATGAAAGATGTAGGATACAGACTCTCTGACTCACGTACCCTATGCATACATGTTTTCTCTGCAGGCTTGCGATTGATCGCGTTACACTGAACTTACACTGCTCCGTGAAGAGGACAGCCACTACGTTGGCCCATAGATCGAATCATTTCAGGTATGCTTTAACACCCATGTGAGACCAGAATGTGTTATTGTACCTAGGGGCAAATCTGGCCTTTTTTGGTGTGTACAATGATATTTGCAGGACACATGCACTGGTTTGATTGTTGTGCGCTTTCTTGTACATGTGCTATGTCTGCAGGCTCACGAGTGACCGTGTTATATTACATTTACATTGGTCCTTGAAGAGGTCGGTTACCGCGGAAGTTCATAGATTGAATATCTCATTGATTGAATACTTTTCAGGTATAATGTGAACCTTGATTCCTTAAACTGATTACATTCGGATTACACAGCCTTGCTACCTCACATTCAGGATGTTAATGAATTTTGTATTCTACTTTTCTTCAGGCTTTTTGGTGTCATTGATGACAATTTTAGTTCAGTGTGGATTGATCTGGGACAACTCCGGGAGGAAACTCCCCACTCCTTCTATGAGCTGTGTGGTCCAATATTTTTGGTGGGTAACATTTTGCCTTAATGCGTACATCTCTCCTTTCTCTTCTTGTTTTCTCTTTTCTCTTCCTCGTTACTTTCTTTCTCCTCCTTCTCAGTCCGCCATTGCTTGATTCCCAGTGGCTCAATACTTTTATGAGCATAACATGAAATGGTCTTTGCTTGCTACTGTCATTAAAGATGAAAAATGTTACATATCTCGCTCTGTTAGAGAGGTTGGCATCTGCATAGACGCTATTTTATAACCATAAACAATTTTGTTGTGATCCTTGCATCAGAAATGTGGTTTTGGTCTTTTAACTCACTATAATCAGGATTTGGGTTTTGTGTGTTAATGATGAAGGTTTGTTTAGGGATATATGTATGTACACTTTAGTATAATAACAACTGTAAATATGTTTTTAATTGTACAATATGTTTGATTTTTGTCTGTATTGTTATTTGCAGCCCTGAAGAAGCCCGTGTGGGTGAAACGCGTTGGCTGCTGTGTTTTAAATATTGAATAAAAAGAACCTATAACAGCATCATTGTGAAAGGACTACTATTTCTGTCATCGCAGTCTTCTTCTTGCGTGGGATTTAAACCCTATGATATTTTGCCTAGGATTCAATGCCTCTCCCACCTTTTGTACCTTAGAAAGCTATCCAAGTGGTAGCTGTGGAGAGCAGCCTTCAGGCTAAGTCTTGAAGGAGTGTAAAGCAGCTTGTTTTACCAGAATGCAATCTTATAGTATTGACTAAATGAAAAGAGAACCACACAGTAGTTATAAAAATATTTATATTTATTATATAACACTATCTAGTATGTTACAGTATCTCCTACACGGAGATAGACACAAAGTACTCAATACGTCAGCAAAGAAATAACAGTAAATAGCACTAATACACAGTGGGCCCCAGGGGGGGACCAAACCATATACTAAGAAAGTGGTATAAGAACCACGATTCGAGTCAAGACAGGGTCGAGAGGATGTAGAATTGCTGGGACCCCAAGGAACCACTCAAAGTGAGTAGATCGGGACCCCACGGAGTGTGAGTGCAGTGTGTGAACACGACCGTGTGCTCCGTACAAGTCTATGTGAAAGTCACAGTTGTTTTTTTTAAAGATTAAGGACCCTTCCCAGTGGACTTAGAAGAAACCCCGTGGAGCACAGAAGGTTGGAGAGCCACCCCACCCGTGGATACCGAAGTACCCGAGTTACCTATCCCAGGGGAGCCGGGTGCATAGGTCGGAATTGATGTCGGAAACCGCCGTCGAACCCAATGGAGGGCTTCGAGAAAGTGCTGCTGCTGGAGGGGGAGAAAGTGTCCATTGGAATCCAAACGTGCATTCTTGTCAAGGAATACCTGAAAGCAGAGGGCACAGAGTCTGGGTCACTTGAGAGTGACTAGGGACTCGGAAGACTAATGCCCACCGATGTTGGGTGCTTCAGGATAGTTGCCGGGGACCTTGACTCTGCAGCTTCGGGGACCAGGCAATGCCGAGGATGACCAGGAGCCGGATACGAGCTGTCCCTCAAAGGATGTTGAATGCTGAGGGGTCGGTGTCAGGTAGGAGCACCAACAAGTCTTGGCAACGGCAACCCACGCAGAAGGTCAAGGAAGTGTATGGTTTGGACCAGCAAGGTCCAGGAGACTCACCACACACAGGGGAGTCAGGGCAGGCCCGAGCAATCAGGGGAGCCTAGGAAAACAAAGATGACCCTCAATTGGACCCAGAGGCCGGAGGCACAGGAGTCGCGAGAGGACCTCGAGCAGCTTTACAAAACAGCAGGCCACAGAGCACTCCGTTCGATGTGGTCAATGATCTTTGTAGGAGAAGTTGCCAGAGGTTGGGGCTACACGGAGCCCAATGCACTTGTTGCAGAATTGCCAACAAGCACTTGCACTTGCAAAAGTACGCGGTGTGCAGGGGTTCGGGTATTGCAGCCCCCACGAGGGATTCTGGCCTATAACTGAGTGAGAGGGAAGCTCAGGCCTTGAGGGACGTAGGAACCCACCTCCTGTGTTGCTGGATCCTTCGGAGTCCATAGGAGCTCGGCAACAGCAGACCGGTCAGCAGTGTTGCGGTGCCTGCGAACGCAGGGGAGTGACTCCTTCATTCCAAGGGAGACTATCTTCAGGTGTCTTGGATGCTCTACAGGTCCTGCACAGATTCTGTATGGTGCACAGGCACAGACGATGCATCAGACTGAGAGGGAGAGGAAGTCAGGCCCAAACGAAGTCCAGCAAAGTCCAGAGTGCCCAGACGGTCGCCGTGCAGTGGTTTCAGTTCTGAATCTTGTCCACGATTAATCTACGGTCTTACAGCCAGGTAAGCCCATACGTACCCACAGGAGAGGGTTGGAAAAATTCAGGGGACCCTCCCAGGGGAGGGTCTAGACAGGGTGGAGGTTACTCCCATGTCCTTTGTCCAGTTTCATGCCAGAGCAGGAGCCAACGGCTCCCAGGACTGGTTCGAACTGGACTATGCACAGGGACACCAAATGTGCCCCTCATGCAGACTTTCAGTCACTGGCAAGCGCACCCACCCAGCCCTAATACACCAAATCTTGTCTGGGAGGTGGTCACACTTCCCTGTGACAGGATGCCTATTGCTCGAGCTTGGCTCAGCAGCAGGAGGGCAGAAATGTGTCTCTGGTCTGCAGCAACCATTTTGTGCTGTCCGGGACTAGAAGGCTGGTACCGTGAACCCCAGGAGCCCCACGAAGGATGCTTCTAAGGGGTGGAATCATACCTCCCACACCGGTTACCGGTGTGTGGGTATGATTGGAATCTTACCTCGCACACCGGTTACCGGTGTGGGGGTATGATTCCAACATGTTTGACATCAAATACGATAGGGTTCATTGCAGCAGTTTTAGAGTTGGTCATCACACGGTCGCATAATGCCCCTCTATACTAGTATATGGCTGCTTCACTGACAACCCAGGAGAATGGACTCCGTATGCTGCAGGGGTGTCCTGCTCGTGCAGGGGCACCCTCTCACTTAGAACCAAGCACCCTGCCTTCAGGATTGTAAAGGCCTGCTATAGGGGTGACTTATAGGTTTTAAGTGCAGTGACCCTTAGATATAGTAAACCTATATCTTAAGTAAGTGGTGCATGCACCAACTTACACAGGCTGCAATGGCAGGCCTGTAGTTCCATTTGGCATGGCCTCTCATGGGTGGCATAATACATGCCTCAGCCCATGGGAGGCCTTTGGGGTACCTATGCCCTGGGTGCATGGGTACCATATACTAGGGACTGACAAGGGTACCCCAGTATCCAATCTTGAGTGTACCTAAGTGCATAACCTAACAGTTTAGGGAGAAAGCAGATAGACTGGGGTCCTGATTAGCAGGATCCCAGTCAGACTAGTCAAAAACAGCATTACATAAAGCAAAAAGTGGGGGTGACCATAAGAAGCAGATCCTACTTTCCTACAGTTGTTATCGCCCTATTTTGGCCCTTTCATTTAAATACATGGGAGCATATTTACCACTTTTTCACGCAGCGCAGTGCAGCAGCCGGAAATGCTGGCTGCGTGAAAAGGAGAGGAGGAGGGTGCCAAATTTACTGAAATATGGCACTCTCCTCCCATTTCCCAGCACCGGCGCTGAAATCAGCTGCCGTGCACCCCAGAGACACCTTCACTCCATGGTGCAAGGGTGTTTCCTTGTGTCTAGCATAGGTTTTGTACTGGAATTGTGCCCTTCCAGTACAAAATACTATGCATAGACTGACTTAAACCATTTTCCTCTCTGTATGTGTGCTGTACAGTGTAGCATACGTACAAAGTTGGAAATGGAAGGAGAAATGAAAGCAGTTCTCCTTCCTTACATCTACTTCAAAAGGGAGCAGTTTTCTGGTGCTAAACCCTGTCTACTTTGCTTAGTAAATTGGGTTTAGCTTCAGAAACCTTGGATGGTTGCATGGGAACACCTCAGAATAACAATGAACATACGATGAGGACTTTTTTAGAGTCAACAATGGTCACAAATTATTTTAATTTGTTATGTAGGCTGTAAGATAGTTGCAGTCTCTAGTTCCGGACATTTACAATGAAGGAATCAAAGTGATATATTCAATCTTCTAGATAATTAGTTACACCCTTTAGAAATTAGGGAGAGAATAATGTACATTTTTATATATATTCATTTTTAAACATGAGATCACATTTTCAGATGATGAAATGGAAGTGTATGCTACAGTTCATTCTTACCAGGGCCGGCATGAAGAAGTCTTAATTAGATCAAGGTCTCAAACACGTCCACATGTGGCTTACAGGATCTTGTCCAAATAATGGGTACCTCATCACATTCAGCAGTCAAGTGCTCCCCTTTTACCAACTGGGCTGTTATAGTCCAAGTAAAACTCTATACTTCTGTAAATTGGTAAATAGATCTATTTTGATTCTAAGAATTACTATTGTCTGTTGCTGCAAAAGTGGAAAGTGGAGTTTGGCGAGCAGTAGATAGTGAGAGGACCACATAAGACCCTGGAGGGGAAGTCATTTAGACAGTGGTTCCGCAACGGTGACGCACCCTGGCATCTTGCTGCCCTAATGTTTTGTGGATGTGTATGAAAATTCTTCTTCTCTGATCACAAATCAATGTTCCGTCATCTGCTGGTCATCTCCTGAGGGATGATAGATGTCTTGTTGCTCCAGGATTGCCTATTCAGATCTTGTCTAACTTATAGATAAAAGAGGTGGCATCAGTGAAACTTGGTAGTAGATTTCTAAGACAATTGTTAAGCAGGCAGCTCACCTAGGTTCTGCCAGTCATCATACCTCTGTAAAGCTCAGTGGAAAATGTCAGGCTTCTCTGCAGATAATCACAACTGTGAATTTCTATGGGTAATGTTGTTAAAGTTTTGAAATGTAAATGTGTAGCATAAGGTATTTTGGGCACATTTGATGATCTCTGTCCTACATAGTAGATTATTTTAGAATAACACCAGGCATCTCTTCAGTTTCCAAATAATCTAAACTTATCATCTACATGATAATACTGTCACACCTCCAAGACCTGCCTTTAATGAGGATTTGTGATACTATCTCCCATTACACAAACTCAATGTAAGTCATCAATCCAATCATCTTTACTAGGAAATTGTGTTAATAACGGTTTCAACACATTTGAACACCATTCAGCCATCAGATCTTAATCAGTACACAGCCACTTCCCAGTTTCTACCTTAAGCCTTGAGTGGTCCGATGTTTTCCTTTGGTTTCTCCAAATTAGATGGGATACAAATAAATGTTACTTACTGACAAACCTTCTACACCCAATCTTCTTGATCTGTACTCACGGACCATTGCAGAATCTATGAAGTTGACCCCCTTTGAAATCTATGCTTTTGGCTACATTAGTCAAGCCAAGCCTTTGCATCCTTGCTGAATTTTAAGTAATGTAAGTTATTGATCTGCTGTTCTATTTTTCAACAATATTCCTCATTAAATTCATCACTTGAATACTTCCTAAAAAAAAAAATACCCTTGGATATGGGTGACATTCTCCCTCAGTGATGCCAACCCTGTACATCCATCTTGCAAGAAGAGGCAACCAATCTTTTTTTTTTTAAATTGCAGCTGAACTGAACATAAAGCATTATAACTTCTTCTTTTTAACAAATACTTCATTTCATTGATCTCCAATTACAGGTGTGGCCTTTATAAAGAAATTACATACGTTGAGAATTAGTATAAAACACTACTAGGGGAAATATTTCTACATACTCAATAATTACACAATATTGCCCCCTTCCTACAACATTAACTGAAAATGCTGTTAATTGCCCACCTCACAATCACTGCCCGACACTAAAGTCAGGATTGTATAATGAGGGGAAAGTGCTTTCTAAAGCTGTTAATGTCATCACATTGGGCCAATAAGGTTACTAATACTATTCCCCTCAATATCACCCCTTGCAGGCAGACAATGGAACCAACATTCCACGTCTCCTTCATGTGCATACTTCAATCTGTCACTGATCCTAGAATGTAGAAAAACAGCAGGAGTAAATGTCATGATTATAATCCTTTTGATTGAAAGACGCAAATTCAGCATTCCATAAAGGGTGGTGAAAGTTACTATTATTATAACCCAACTTAGTGATAAAATACATTCTGAATTCTGTCTGCAGCTGTTGATAATTCTTTATTGTGCATCTAACTATTCAAAACCCAATACACAAAATATTACAGTCATTAAACTGTCATTCACAAGAACAAAACGCAAAACATAAGCTCTTGCTATACCAGCTCGCCATGCACCGCCCATTAAAACAAAAAATATAATTATGTTGACCATGGAACTGGCTCTTAAAATTGCAAATCTAGGACTTTAATCTCGGATCTGCAGATTGTACATGGATCACTGAGCCTAGTACCTTGCCCTCTGCCTCAACTGGCTGCATTGACATTCCAATACCTCTGAACAGGCATTAACTACTATGCTAGACTGAATATAGCATCCCGGAAAGCAATTGGTTGAATATTTGAATATACGTTTAGGTACTCTATCATTATCAAGAGGTGTTGTGTGAAAAAGAAAATGCCTTTTGGAAAACCAATGTTACATTCCCTTGCTCCTGAATATTTGCAATGTGTTTGACGTGCCCTTCACATCCAATACATGGATGCAGAGGGAAGACAGAAATCTCCCGTTGTAACTTTGATGTCCTAGGAGGACACCAGAAAAAGCTTCAGAATAATTCAGACCCCATGGGGTGCTCCAGTTTCCTGCTCTGATATAAAAGATAAACATTAATTGATTATTTCAATTAATCTCAGCACTGGTAATTACTCGAGGCCACATTCCAGTACAATGAATGTTTGCTCACTGTAACACTAGAGAGAGGACCAACCATGCTCAAATCAGTCTTGGTCCTGCTCCAAAATGAATAGCCTAGTCCGAACTGCCAGAGGATTATTTACAAAGGTAATGGCAATCTTGAAAAACTGGCATGGCTAAGAAGTGTTGTGGATTTATTTTGGTCAACCCTCTTTTGCAGACAATCCATCGATCAACTTTTATCTTTATTTCTGAAAATTCATCACCCATTAAAGCTATAGATTCCCCCCCAAAAAAAGATCGATAAGAAACCTACACAATCACCTCAGTAGAATCGAATACATAAGACACATTATTAAAATACAAATCTGGTACTTAATACATGTCCTTTGAAATTATACTGATAACTTATAAAACACTGGTGCATTGCATCCACTATTAAAACAGAATAAATATAAAATAATAAAATTCACCCAATTTAGTATGCATGATATAGGCTACCACCCTAAAGTATCCATACTTCACTCAAACCTCCATGAAAAACTAAGCCTGAGGTATAATCATGCCCTTGGAGCCAAGCAAACCTGGCAAATAGCAGGTATCTGAAATGTTGAAAACCGCAAGCTGTGAGGTGTCAGATTCACATAGTCTTAAGGCTGATTCATAGTGCCTTATACCAATGTTCCTCAACCACAGTATTATATATTTTCTCCTGTGCTTTTTATAAGATGGACAAAGAAATAAAAAGTGTCTCATCTTCTGCAATAAAAGGGAAAAATACAAAAAGGACAATATCTGGATAAAATTAGGGGTGGGCGGAATTTGCGTAGTCACGTTACGCAAAGTTCCGCGAAACGGTAAGAAGTCTCCGCGAGCTCCGCAGAAATCTGCGAGCATGCGGAATTGCTTGTTCCGCCTGTTCGCGATGCGTTTTTCCTGTTCGGGGACGCTGTTTGCGTGCTCAGGGGGAAATATCTCGCGAACTTGCCCATGCGGTCGCCAATTGGTGCGGCCATCTTGTTTCACTTGTCCCATCCGCTCGCGATGCGTGTTTCCTGTTCGCAAACGCGGATGTCCGATGGCGCGTCCGAATGACGTGTTTGCGATCGCACACTCTCGTGGGATCGCGCGGCCGGCTACCAAAATCTCGTGGCGCACGCGAACGGATAGGAAAACTCGCCAGCAAACGCAGGAATCCCGGTAAGTCGCTCCCGCGCACGCAAACACGCATTTTGAAAGCGCGAACAAGGAAAAAATTCTGCTACGCCGCGGATCGCGGAATTTTCGGCATTTCCACGTTCTCACCGGAACGCGGAATTGCCAAAATTCTGCATATTCCGCGAGCGGAGCGGAATTTACCGCCTAGGCCTAGATAAAATAAGCTGTGGTGTACAGGTCTTGCTTAAGCTAGCTATCAGTAGAGGTTCCAAACAAAACTGAAAGACCAATAACCTCTTAACATATTGTTTGCAGTTACAATTGGGTTAGATTAGTCAAAATACAGCATTATTGTCACCATGTTGTCTAAATACCTAATTTTAGATTGCAAGTGGAAAAGATCTACCTACTAATTACCTAAATCCTTTTATATGTATTTGAATTGACTGAAAAATCTCACTGTAACTTTTGAGTTTAGACCAATCTTCGTGAGGACAGAAGTTCCCAGAATGGTTTCTGCTTAATGATTGTTTTGTTTTAGCTCGTGTGCAGCATTATTATCTCTACACCCATACCAACAACTAGAACCTTCACAAAACATACCAACCACATTACAATAACCAGCATTAGCAGATTCTACGGACTTGGTAGTTTCCACACTGTCCAAGTAGGGACCACCACCCTAGTCAGGGTAAGTCAGATACACACCCTAAATTAACCTGTGCTCATCCTCTGGTAGCTTGGCATAGGGCAGTCAAGCTTAACTTAAGAGGCAATGTGCAAAGTATTTGTGTAACACCTAAATTTCAGTAACTCAATGAAAACACAACAAAAATACTCCACATAGGTTTAGAAAGATAGAGAATGTTTATCTGATTAAAACAAGATACTAATTACAAAAATTGAATACATAGAAGTCGACATATGAATTTTTAAATATTAAATGTGAAAACAGTGCTTAGAAGTCACAAGCAGTTAATAGGTTACTTAAGGTCGCAAGGAACCGTTGCAAATCCAAAGTTCAGGCCGACCACGATGGAGGGCATTCTGGCTACAGGACCCAGACCGGTACTGCTGAAGAAATGCCTTGGATGGAGGTTTCGTCGAGGTTCCACTGCGTTGTCATCGAGCCGCGCAGAGAGAATTCCACGTAGTTGTCAGCTCCGTTAAAATCAATGGAAAGCTTGGTCGTCGAGCAGCTTGTGCATCGCCGTTGAGACGCGCGGGCTGTGGATTCTTCGTTGTCAAGCAGCCTCTGCATCGGCGGCCAATGCATCAGAAATCTTCACGCAGTCCAGGCAATGCATTGGTTTTTGCAGAAATCAGCTGTAGAACCCACTTCTGATGCCCAGGACTGGAGGGGACAACTCAGGCAAGGGTAGGGCTGACAGATGGCAGAGCCCATCAGTATCAGCAGGATTGCAAGAAGTCTTTTCTGTTCCTGAAACTTCAGAAGAGCAGGAGGAAAGCTAACAAGTCCTTGGAGTCAATCTCAGTTCAACAGAGATGGGTCCAGTCCTTGTCCTCAGCAGGGCAGAGGTCAGCAGGCAGCAGGGCAAATCAGCAAAGCAGAGACACAGTTCCTCAGAACAGTCAGTTACAGCAAAGTGACAGTCCTCACAGCACAGCATCCTTTACTCCAGCAGAGTTCTTCCCAGGTCCAGTAGTGTACTGATTTTGGTGTGTCAGAGCCCTGGTACGTATACCCAAAAGCCTTTGATATAGGAGGTGCCATCAAAAAATTCCTCGGAAGTGCACAAGGATCCCTTCCAGTCCAGTCCTGTCTGACAGGCTATCTGTGGGGGTAGTTAGCCCCTTTTTGTGAGGACAGGACACAGCCTACTCAGATTTAAGTGTGAGCCACCTCTCCACCCTTCCTGCCCAGGAAGGCTATCAGTTTGCAGATGAATGTAGATGAATCCCCTTTCACACCCAGCACTTCCTGTGTTGGGCTGTCTGGAGGGAATGCACAAAGTATAGCTGTCACCCAGCCCAGATGTGTATTGGAGACAGGCTGCAGGCACACAGAGCAAAGTCAAGAGCAGAGAAATGTCCACTTTCTAAAATTAGCATTTCTAAAATGGTAATGTCAAGTCCAACTTTACCACTAAAGAGGATTTATCACCACCATTCCAAAGATATTAAAAATGGAGTAGCTACTCCTTTCCAATCTAAAATTACAGCTTAAAAGGTATTTAAAGGAATCCCCAATGCTAGACTATGGAAAGAGTAGGCCTCACAGCAGTGAAAAACTAATTTAACTGTATGTCACTGCCAGGACATATAAAACTTAAAGTACATGTCCTGCCTTTTAGTTGCACAGCACCCTGCCCTTAGGGTCACTTAGGGCCTACCTTAGGGGTGGCTTATGTGTAAAGGAGTTCTAAGGCTTGGCAAGTGGCTTTAAATGCCAAGAAGAAGTGGCAGTAAACTGCACAAACAGGCCCCGCAATGGCAAGCCTGAGACAGGTTTGAATGGCTACTTGTGTTGTGGCACACCCAGTGCTGCAGGCCCACTAGTAGCATTTGGATTACATGCCCTGGGTATATGGTATACCACTTTACAAGGGACTTATAAATAAACTAAATGTGCCAATCGGGTATATACCAATGTCAACATGTTTTAGGGTAGAAGCGCATGCACTTTAGAACCGGTTAGCCATGGTAAAGTGCTCAGAGTCCAAAGGCCAACAAAGAGATACAGCAAAAATGGGAGCTAACCAACCTCCAGGGAGTTCTCATAACTAAGGCGGAAAAACCTGGACAGACCTTCAGCATTGACATGGTCTACTCCTGGTCTGTGTTCCACCCTGAAGTCCATACCCTGTAGGGAAATTGACCACCGCAACAATTTTGGATTCTCACCCCTCATTTGCATGAGCCACCTGTCTGAATCAGGAAGTGAGTGCCAAACAAGTATGGCCTCAACTTTGTCAGTGCCCAGACCACAGCAAAAGCTTCTCTTTCTATTGCTCCCCACCTCTGTTCCCTGGGGAGCAACCTCCTGGAGATGAAGGCTACAGGTTGGTCCAGGCCCTCTATATTGAGCTGTGAGAGTACTGCCCCATACCATGCTCTGAGGCATCTGTCTGGATGATAAACTCCTAGGAGAAGTCAGGGGCCTTGAACACAGGAGCTATGCATATGTCTTGCTTCAGGGAATCAAATGCTTTTTGGCATGTCTCTGTCCAAATCACATTTCTGGGGTGCTTCTTCAAAGTCAGCTCAGTCAAGGGGGAAACATTGGTACCATAAACCTTGACAAACATCCTATAGTACCCTGTGAGGCCCACAAACGCTCTGACCTCAGTCTGGGTTTTTTGGAACTGCCAGGCCATGATGGTATCTATCTTGGCCTGAAAGGGTAGCACCTTCCCCCTGCCCACCAGGTGTCCCAAGTACACCACAGACCCCCGCCCTTTCTGGCACTTACTGGCCTTGATAGTCAGGCCTGCCTGAAGCACTTCCTGGAGGTGAAAGAGGCGGTCCTCCCAACTGCTACTTAAGACCTCTATGTCATCCAGGTAGGCAGCTGAGAAGGCCTCCAAACCAACAAGGACCTGGTTCACCGGCCTCTGGAAGGTTGCAGGGGCGTACTTTAATCCAAAGGGCATCACCCTAAACTGATAGAGACCCTCTGGAGTGAAGAAGGCTAACCTCTCCTTGGCTCCCTTTGTTAGAGTGATCTGCCAGTACCCTGATGTAAGATCAAAGGTACGTAAGTACTAGGCATTCCCTAACCTGTCAATTAGCTCACCCACTTTAGGAATAGGATAAGCATCAGTCTTGGCCACAGAATTTAGCCCTATGTAATCCACACAGAACCTCAGTTCAGGTGTGGTGCCTGGTGGGGCAGGATTTGGTACCAGAACCACAGAACTGGACTTGGGGCTGCTGGAGGATTCAACTCCAGCATCTTAGAGACTTGCCCCTTGATGCTGGCCCTCACCTTATTCGACAACCTGTAAGATTTATTCTTGACCGGGAGGTTGTCTCCTGTGTCCACATTATGGGTACATGGGTGGGTAATCCCAGGAGTAAGGGAGAAAAGAGAGGAGTACTGTTCCATCACTTGGCGACAGCCCCTTTGTGTGAGGACAAGACACAGCCTACTCAGATGTAAGTGTGAGCCAACTCTCCCCCTTCCTTCCCAGGAAGGCAATCAGTAGATGAATGTAGATGAATCCCCTGTCACACCCTGCCCTTCCTGTATTGTGGCTGTCTAGAGTGAATGCACAAAGTGTAGTTGTCACCCAGCCCAGATGTGTTTTGGCGACAGGCTGCAGGCAGACAGAGCAAAGTTAAGAGCAGAGAAAGGTCCACTTTTCAAAAGTGACATTTCTAAAATGCTAATGTCAAATTCAACTTTACCACTAAAGAGTATTTATCACCACCATTCCAAAGATATTAAACATGAAGTAGCTACTCCTTTCCAATCAGGAATTACAGCTAAAAGGGTATTGAATCCCTAATGCTAGCCTATGGAAAGAGTAGGCTTCACAGCAGTGAAAAACTAATTTAACTGTATGTCACTGCCAGGACATTTAAACTTAAAGTACATGTCCTGCCTTTTAGTTACACAGCACCCTGCCCTTAGGGTCACTTAGGGCCTACCTTAGGGGTGACTTATGTGCTTGTCAGGTGGTTTTAAATGCCAAGTCGAAGTGGCAGTAAACTGCACAAAGAGGACCAGCAATGGCAGGCCTGAGAAGGGTTTGAACTGCTTTTTGTGTGGTGGCACAACCAGTGCTACAGGCCCACTAGTAGCATTTAGATTACAGGCCTGAGTATATAGTATACCACTTTACAAGGGACTTATGAGTAAACTAAATATGCCAATCAGGCATATACCAATGTCAACATGTTTGTTTTAGGGGATAAGCACATGCACTTTAGCATATCAGTGTTAAAGTGCTCAGAGCCCTAAGGCCAACGAAATGATACAGCAAAAATGTGAGGCAAAAGGTAAAAGGTTGTGGGAAAGACAACCCTAAGGATGACAGGCCCAACAATGACTTACGTAACTACTGAAAGTTTATTAAGTGGTTCCAAAACTGGGTTGCATTCAGTGGATATACAGCAGTTTCCACAAAGCTATATCCTCAGCATTGTTGACCCTATTGCAGGCTGCATTTGTGATAGATCCTGGTAGATATTAACTAAGTCAAGCTGTTCAAAAGGTCTGAGAAAGAGGTTAGCTTATAATGACTGTGGTGTGACTCCTCGTGTCTCCCTTCTTTCCTTACATTCACTAATTTTATCTTGGATTGAAAACCATAATAACTGTAAGGGGATGTGCTATGGAAGTTTATGTTGTATTATTTGAGAGTCATGTTTTGACTACGGAACCCATGCAATGTAATGTTATCTTTTCCCCCCTAGAAAGCACCACTCAAAGGTAAAACACAAAATGGGACCTTTAGTTTGAAGTGGTCTGGTAAAGTTTGATTCCCGCTCAAGCCACTGATTTTTCAGGGATGGGGATTCCGAGATTTGCTGTCATTGCTGCAGCTCAATCATTTTCACTTGGTGAATTTCTGCGGTAGACCATGGGCGACAACATGCAGTCAATTCCGAGACATGCCGATTTTGGTGTGGAAATTCCTAATTTTCCAGAGCAAGACTCGCAATAGAGGGGTTTTACCACACCTACGAAACACTAGTATAGGGTGAGGTATTTAGCATGTGTGATTAATACCCCCCCTGTGTTCAGCCCCCCTTGAAATCAGGCCTAAATGTGGAAACGGGAGCTCTGCACGTGCTCTGAGGAGGCAATCGCATGTCTGTGCGATGCACTGCTTCATTACACGGGCTGGGAATTGGAAGAAAGAAAGAAAATACTGTATAAGTGTTGCAAATAAAAAGAGTGAGAATGAAATAATATCATGTACCTGACATGCCACAGATATGTGAAGGCCTCTCTGCTCGGAGACGTGTGAGTCTCTGCTCTCTTAATCACAGCTTCGGTAATGTTAGCACATAACATTTTCTCCGAAGACCATTAAGAGCACATTGCATTTGGCAAACTCACTTACAGAAAGCGACCTCTATGCCTGTGAAGTAATACTCATTACCGAAAATATTGTTTCATCATCATCCAGCCACAACGCATCCGGTAAACTGTAGCGCACAATTCCGCATCACAACTTCAGCGAGGACTTCAGGCAGGAGGAATGATGGCTCGAAATTGCTTTCATTATGAAATGTCACGATAATCTAATGAGGTCATCACTGCGTAATATCTCAGAGCACACAAGAAATGGTTTTTAGGGCAAGTTCTTCTGCTCTACTTATCAGGAGGTCACCCAACAGGCAACAAACTCGTAAGATCACTGATCTGCGTCTAAAGCAAACATTGCACGTGTTCCAACACTCGCCTGTATTGTTTTGTGCTCGGTGTTTTTATCAAGAAAACTGCGTAGCGAATCTAACTAGCCCTGAAACAATTAAAAACAACCATTGCAATTAACTAAAGTGAGAGGTGACATCTGCATTCAAAAAGAACTAAAGGCATGCACTCATACCACCCCGAAAATACTCATCGCATGCTCTTCCATCACCCCAATAAAAACCCACCACATTCACTTCTGCACTGGTGAAACCCTCATCACATGCTCTTCAGTCATCCCAAGTAGTCCTTCTTCTACCATCAAGAGCCACTCATCACTTATGTTCCATCAGCCCAAGAAAAACTCCTCACATGCACTTCTACCACCCGAGGGACACTCACTACATGCACTACCACCATGCTAAGAAAACTCGCCTCATGCACTTCTACACCCCAGAGGCACTCACCATGTGCTGTTCCATCATTAGAAGAAAGACTTACAACTATCTTTTCTGCCACCCCAAAACTACTCATGACATGAACTTCGTCCACCGCAAGAATCACTCATCATATGCATTTCTGCCACCCAGAATCACTCATCATATGCACTTATGCCACCCGGAATCACTCATCATATGTTTTCCACCGTCCCAAGAAAAACTAACTACATGCACTTCTACCATCCCAAACCCTGTTATTATGGGCACGTTTACATCCCAAGAACTACTCATCACATGAAGTTCAGGGATCATAAGAATCTTAACAGGTACTTCTACCTCTCCAGAACCACTTATTACATGAACGTCCTCTCCCACGAGTAGCACTCAACACAAGTGTGAGGAAGTGGATTATTAGTTGCAGTGGATAATAGTCCACCACAAGTAATAGTGGCATTTTTCTTGTTAGTTTCAGGAAAGGTTTCATTCATTTAACTCTGAGCTCAATCCATGGTAGTTATGGTACAGAGCAGAAAGGTGTAACTTAAGAAAATGTGTAAAGCATTTAGAAGTACCAAAGCAGTTAAAAAGTTGAAAACATGATACAATAAAAATGATAATTCAATTTATAAAATGATATAATAGTATAATGAACAAAAAGGCACCAAAATGACAAAGATCTGATAAGGGGAACCCGAGATGTGAAATTTTAAGGATTAGAATAAAATAGCACCAAAAAGTGTTAAGCGCCAATCGCAGTCACCTGTTTGCGCTTGACCGGTACCTAGGTTCGAGTTAAGGTTGATCACAATGGAGGGCTGACTGGATACAGAGATTAGGTTCATCCCGGTCAGAAGTTTTATCTTCTGACTTAGTCTCAGAAATAGAAGTCAAAAATCCTCAGTGGGGCAAGGCAGTAGGCAGTGGCCGAGATGAGTTCCATGAGGCCGGCTAGCCATCAGACGAAGTCCCGGTGAAACCGTTGACTTTTGGCAGGAGAGCTCCAAGCAGAATATATTCAAAATTTGTGCCCAAAGAAGTTCTCTCATTTACCGGATACTTTTGGAGCCTTCGACCAGTGAAGATTTCTACCTTCAGACTCAGTCACATTTTTTGGAGCTCGGATTCCTGCAGTGGGGCAAGACTGAAAGCTGTAGCTGAATGGGGCTCCATGAGGCTGGGAACCTTTTCAACGATGTCCTGCTGAAATGAATTTGCTGCTGCAGAAAAGCTCTGAGTGGGAGCAACATGAATCTTTGGCCCAGCTGCAACACAGCCTCATTAGATTGACTTGGAAGGCTTGTCCCTGTCTTCTGTCGGTTCACCATGCAAAAAGTATTGGAAAAGTTTCTAACTCCTAGGTTTTAGACTTAGGCAGGAGGAGTGTACCCTGAACCAGCCAAGGGTTCTAGGACATCAGGAACTCATCACTTGGGTGTCAGACTCACTCCACCAGCAGGGTCTAGGGACAGTCAGTAGCAACGGGTCACCTCGGCTCTTCCAGGAAAGTGAACTTCTGGCACCGTTTGTGTCTAAGTAACTTAACTGCAGCATTTGTGTCTCTGTAGCTTAATAGGAGGTCAATCAACAGACTCTTAGAGTCCACTCTTAGTCCTGGGTAGAAATGGGAACCCTTAAGGTTCTCCTTGCAGGTAACAACAGCAGATACAGTCCTCCTTCTGTCTTCCATAGGTCCAGTAGTGTTCTGACGAAGATGCCACAGTTATGCCTGGCACTAGCCAGTGGGTGGAGGTGACAACTAGCCCTTCCCTAACCAATAAGGAAAAATGCTCCCAGGGGTAACTCTACTGACTTTTGCAGCAGTTCCTGTGTGCCCTCCTGCAAACAATTCCTCAATGCCCTTCTCTGCCAAAATATGAAGAGCTCCTGTGCTCACCCTAGATGTGTGGCCAGGCAAATCAGCAAACCCTTCCCTGTGGTCACTCAAAACCAGTTCTGTGGGCAGCTGCTCTCCCGCTGGGACTGGTGTCTGGCTGGATAGCCAGACAAAAGGGAGTAAGGCCCAGGTAAGAACTACATCTGCCAGTGACAGGGTAGGCATCCTTTGAAGATATGTAACTGGCTGGGCACAAACCCCATTCCATCCGGTCAGGGGAAGGTCAACTTCTGCAACACCCACGGCCTTTGTCCTGTCTCTGGGAGCCCATTCACATCTAATAAAGGAGCTGTTCAGGACCTGGGTGACAGCTGAACGCTTAGGCAAATGGACTTCTAGAGGCTTTCGGCAGGGTAAAAGTAACTTTTAAAACTATTTTTGGTAAATTATGTGTAACAATTCAGACCTTTTCAAAAAATTGGATTGGTAAAAAAAAAGTCCAAAAATAACATTTTATCTGCTTCCTCAGCAGAGATAACTTTATTAACTTTAATACAGTATCCTAATGCTTTCCTATTCAACAGATAACTCTGCTGCAGTAAAAGTAGCGTTTTAGAGTATTATCACTGTTTAGCCTTGCTTTGAAATCCATCTTGGAAAGGTTTATGAGGCACTCTTAATGCATGTAATTAAAATTGTATGTATATACCTTTGACTACTCCTGACAAGCACGCTACCCGGGAACTCAAGGTTAGAGGTAAATAAGTAGTAGATTAGTAATATGTGCTTTCTTTTTCTTGTTGGATTAGTTGTGTCAGATTTGTTAAGTTTGTTCTCCTGCTTCAGATTTATGGACCTAGCTTTAGTGATCACTCAATGTGTTATAATGCACTGGAGATCCCTTGAAGGACCCCGCCCCATAGTAGATGGAAATGAGATGTTAAAAGATGGGTAATGGCAGAGGGTGTTGTCCTATGCAATGAGGAGCACTAGAGGCATCATAAATACCTTATTGCAGAACTTTGGAATAAATTAGTAGACTCCTTTGATAGAGCTGTCGCATAGAGGTGGGTGTTAATGTTGGTATCTCTGCCTTGTATGTGGGGTTTAGACAATGATCCTGCGCTATGCAGTTCTTTAAGGGTCATGGTTGCTGCGCAATGGTCATAGAGCGTTGTTGGAAGCAAGCCTGTGCAACTTCTTCAATTCCTCTCTGAAAGTTCACAAACTACAGGTTTGGCAAAACAGTTCACTTTGTGTTTCTTTTTTTAATTTTGTTAACTATTCTGTTCTCTTTGGGGGTGTTAGTCAACCTCCACTGACAATAATCCACTATATTACTTCATATCACTGGCTGGCCGCTACCGGCCTTAATGGACACACTGATTTTCTTATATTCTAGCAATGAGTCCTTTATTGAGATGTAAGAAAGCTTTTTGGAACTGCAATTATGGTATTGGAAATAATGTTGACAGAATTATATTAAAACATGTTTTTTTTAAGTTTGTGCTCTTGAGATCTCTTGCATTTACTTTAGTATTTTGAATAGAGATAGAATAATTAAGTGGACTAGTAAATGAAAGATATCAGATGTTATTAGCAGTGGTGAAACGTGTGCCTGTTCAATCAGTGAATAGGATGTAAGAAGATAAGAGTTTGAAAAGCATATCTGTAGTCAGAAATGTTTGGAATGAGTCAGAATGGAGGGGAATTTAAATGTGGAAAAGTTTCTTTCTTTTTTTCAACTAAAAATATATGAGTATATATATATCCATGTAAATACATGTAGTAATATTTACATGGCCATACATTCACAATAATGTTGTGCTTTAATATATAGTGCTTTGTTAATTTAAATAAATATGTATATCCATGTTCATGAAAGCATAAGCCTATACACATACACTCATATATGTAGACAACCTCATCTACATACCCAGATGTACATAACTTTGTCATGTGTGAATATATGTGCAGTGACTTTTTTTGATTTTTAATATCTAAATATATTGGTATACCTTTATAGAAAGCAGGAACAACATATGCATAGGTACAGGTACCTACCTATAATAGCTTTACATGCTCCGACATATACATATTATAATACAAAAAAGCATAAGCCCACATGCAGATACTCATAGAATCTAAATACTATGACATATATATATATGTGATGCATAAATGTAGATTTATTGTAATATGCAAAACAGAAGTTTATTTGTTTTGCTGTTTCCCCTGGGATATATGGAATTCTTATACCCTTATACAGTGCATAATCTCTAGTACCAAAATACATCCACATGATCATATTTAAATACCCAGACATATGTGCTTCTAATACATAAACATGCATGCATTCTCCTAATCAGAATATAATGTGTGTTTGTGTGCATATGTGTATATATATATATATATATATATTCACTGAAAAAACCATAGGTTTTAGGGACAGTTATAGTTACTTGGACATTGCACTCGTACAAAACCCGTGAAATTCCCCCGTTATAGTTAGTTCAGCTAACTATAACTCGCGCCCCCGCAATGCACTGCTGATGACGTCACATATTACATCACTCATGACATGGTCAGTGACATCACTGATGACATCACTGATGACATCTCAAATGACATCACTGATGACATCATCCACTGACTGTGTGTTTCTGTAAAGTTTAAATATTTTTAATATATATAGGAAAAGACGTATTGAAGAATGAGTGGGTGTGTAAGTGTCTGTATGGATGATTTAGTAGGTGCATGACTGACTCTATAAGTGAGTGATTTAACGTATCTTACTGAATGCATGGGTTAGTGACTAAACTGGGTGAATGTCTGTATCCGTCTGTCTGTTGCTGTGTAAGTGGCTGCATGTGTTTGTGAATAGCTACATGAGTGTCTATATGAGTTATTGAATGCTTGTCTGAGTATCTGTATGGGTGCCTGAGTGTTTGTGTGGGAGGGGTGTGTGCAACTCTGTGCATAGATGTGTGAGTGGGTGATTCACTGGGTGGATGGTTTCAAGAGTGCATCTGTGATAGACTGTATGGGTGGGTAAGTGTGTGTAAGAGTGTGTTAGTGAGTGAATGTATGTCCCAGTGGTACATGTGTGAGTAACTACATATGTGAAAGGCAGTATATATGTGTGTTGGAGTATATAAATAGCTATAAGCAAGAGTGAGTGATTGTGATAGTGGCTGTATGGATGAGTGTGTGCTTGTATCAGTGATTGTATAAGAGCGTAACAATGTGCTACTATTTGTATGAGTAAGTGAGCTGGTGTGTGTATAACTGTATAGGTGAGTAAATGGCAGTGTGTTTAATTATTTGCATGACTGACTAGGTGTGTGAGTATCTCTATGGATGAGTGGCGTTGTTTGAGTGTCTATATAGGAGTAAGAGTGCATATGATAGTCCTGTACTGAGTGACCGTAAGTATGAGTGACTGTACGGGTGAGTGAGTGGATGTGTGTGTGTAGACCTAAGAATCAGTGAGTGGGTATGTAGTTATTGGTGTTGTAGTGTCTATGGTTTTGCGAATGGCAGTCTGTAATTTAGAGTGGGTGTATCAAAGGTTATATTAGGGTGTGAGGAGGTGCATCAGATTATCACGTGGATGATGTCATCAGTGATGTCATTTGAGATGTCATCAGTGATGTCATCAGTGATGTCACTGACCATGTCATGAGTGATGTAATATGTGACGTCATCAGCAGTGCATTGCGGGGCGCGAGTTATAGTTAGCTGAACTAACTATAACGGGGGAATTTCACGGGTTTTGTACTGAGTGCAATGTCCAAGTAACTATAACTGTCCCTAAAACCTATGGTTTTTTCAGTGAATTTCAAAGGTTTTTTAAATGCTAATTTGTAACTATAACGTGTCTGAAACCTATGGTTTTTTCAGTGAATTTCAAAGGTTTTTTAAATGCTAATTTGTAACTATAACGTGTCTGAAACCTATGGTTTTTCAGTGAATTTCAAAGGTTTTTAAATGCTAATTTCTAACTATAACGTGCCTGAAACCTACGGTTTTTTCAGTGAATTTCAAAGGTTTTGTAAATGACAATTTTTAAATGTATTAATTGTTATATTAATTTTTTTCATACTGATTTACTACATTTTTAGAAACAATTTTTTTTTACATATTTTATTTTTTAAATTACATTGTAATTACATTATACATTACATTACAAAAATACTTTCTCAGAATGAATTACTTTAGTTTAAATACTTTGCACATAGGCAATAGACTTTTAAGTACAGTAGTTACAGTTGTTGCAATGGGCAACACATTTTCAAACACAATGCAACATTCAGCTCAATGTGAATTTCTAGTTAAATGCAATTAGTTACTTTATGGATTACTTTTTCTAACCACAGGACTGGATCCTAGATTCAGTCCTGGTACATCTCCTGTAAACAGTTGAGTAAAAGCGTTTTGGTTACAGTCGTGATTTTTAAGGAATATTATTGTATTTTAAAAGTTGACACTTAGAAACTTTTTCTCATAGAATCACCAATGTTATCCTATGGAAGGAAATTCACTTAGCAGGTAAAAACTGTTATCGTTACGCTTTTCTTACTCAGTGTTGGATCCTGGATCCAGCACTGGTGCATCTCCTGTAAACAGTTGAAAGAATGCGTTTAAGTCATACAGGTGATTTTTAAGGAATATTTGTAGTTTGTAAAAATCAACACTTTGAAACTTTTTGCTGAAAACCAGACAATGGATTCCTATGGAAGAAAATATAAGTTACTGGTAAGTACGGTTAAAATTACTTTTCAGGGTCAGTGCTGGGCTAAAAGATGCAGCACTGGGTTCTCTCCTGATAACAGGTGAGTAAATTGGTATTCGTACTTTGGTTGATTTTAGAGGAATATTATAAAGTTCCAAAACTCCACACTTAGAAGAATTTCCAAGTGAAACCAGTCAATGTTAGCCTATGAAGGAAATTCAAGTTACCGGTAAGTACGGTTAAAATTACTTTTCAGGACCAGTACTGGGCTGAAAGATGCAGCACTGAGGTCTCTCCTGATAACAGGTGAGTAAATCAGAATTCGGATTTCGGCTGATTTTAGAGGAATATTTGTATGTTTCAAAAATCAACACAGAAACTTTTTCAGCAAAAAGCAGGCAATGATATCCTATGGAAGGAAATTCAAGTTACTGGTAAGTACGGTTAAAATTACTTTTGAGGATCAGTACTGGGCTGAAAGATGCAGCACTGAGGTCTCTCCTGATAACAGGTGAGTAAATCGGAATTCGTATTTCGGCTGATTTTAGAGGAATATTTTAAAGTTCCAAAACTCCACACTTAGAAGAATTTCCAAGTGAAACCAGTCAATGTTAGCCTATGGAAGGAAATTCAAGTTACTGGTAAGTACGGTTAAAATTACTTTTCAGGACCAGTACTGGGCTGAAAGATACAGCACTGAGGTCTCTCCTTATAACAGGTGAGTAAATCGGAATTCGTATTTCGGCTGATTTTAGAGGAATATTTGTATGTTTCAAAAATCAACACTTAGAAGAATTTCCAAGTGAAACCAGTCAATGTTAGCCTATGAAGAAAATTCAAGTTACTGGTAAGTACGGTTAAAATTACTTTTCAGGATTAGTACTGGGCTGAAAGATGCAGCACTGAGGTCTCTCCTGATAACAGGTGAGTAAATCGGAATTCGTATTTCGGCTGATTTTAGAGGAATATTTTAAAGTTCCAAAACTCCACACTTAGAAGAATTTCCAAGTGAAACCAGTCAATGTTAGCCTATGGAAGGAAATTCAAGTTACTGGTAAGTACGGTTAAAATTACTTTTCAGGACCAGTACTGGGCTGAAAGATACAGCACTGAGGTCTCTCCTGATAACAGGTGAGTAAATCGGAATTCGTATTTCGGATGATTTTAGAAGAATATTTGCACAATGGTGAAGGGAGGGGCGGGGCCTGAGGTGACATCTGTGCAAACGCGCCCCGTGGCGCGTTTTAAGTTGGGGATTAAGTCCCCTTGAATCCTGAGGGTCCCTAGGGGCCAACTAGCCCACCAGGAACCTCCAATATGCGCCAGGGGCTGCGTTGCAGAGACGTGTAGAGAGGCCACACCCCTTTTTACACCTCTCTGCAACGCAGCTCTGTGGCGCTTTCTGGATGTACCTGTTGGGCTAGTTGGCCCCAGGGACCCTCAGGATTGAAGGGGATTTAATTCCCCATCTTACAACGCGCCACGGGGCCTGTTTGCACACATGTCACCTGAAGCCCCGCCCTCCCTTCACCACTGTGCAAACGCGCCCCGTGGCGCGTTTTAAGTTGGAGATTAAGTCCCCTTGAATCCTGAGGGTCCCCAGAGTCCAACTAGCCCACCATATACCTCCAAAAGCGCCACAGAGCTGCGTTGCAGAGAGGTGTAAAAGGGGTGTGGCCTCTCTACACGTCTCTGCAACGCAGCCCCTGGCGCATATTGGAGGTTCCTGGTGGGCTAGTTGGCCCCCAGGGACCCCCAGTATTCAAGGGGAATTAGTCTCCTCTGCAAAAGCGCCAGGGGCGCGTTTGCAGAGTGGTGAAGGAAGGGGCGGGGCCTGCGGGCCCGATCGTTTCTTTGT